>MJUU01033098.1:180655-263485 GCA_002080025.1 Modiolus philippinarum | reverse complement strand
CGAAGGCATAAAGGGTAAAATGGGGATATATAAAGTCAAGTATGTTTCGAATAAGAAACTGCTTCATCCAGTAGTAGCAAGAAAGGACGAAAAAGGAGCAACTAAATGGGATCTACAAGACTCGGAGGGTTGGTATACTTCAGTTGATGTAGAACAAATGATAAAATATGGTTATGATGTTGATATTATCGAGGGATATTACTGGGAAGAGACTAGTAAGGTGTTTTATGATTATATACAAAAATTCTTTCAGACCAAGAAAACAAGTCAAAAGGGAAGTGTTCAATACACCCTGGCGAAGTTACTAATGAATGGTCTCTATGGTAAAATGATCGAAAGACCAATATTTAATCACACCCAGACAATAAAGGATAATAATGAATATTGGTCCTTTCATCATAAATATATTATCACTGACCTAGAACTAATTTCATCCACTTGGTATGTGTCAGGTTACTTAAGATCCGAGATTGATAAGATCAGTAAGCCTTCACATTTTGGTGCTTTTGTTCTGGCTTATAGCCACAAGATTATGTATGTTCATATGACTAGATTGAACCCAGAAAACAAAACAGAGTTAGACTTTTATTATACTGACACTCATAGTCTTCATGTGCCCGGTGAGCAAGCAAAACTCATACCTAATTATAATAGTAATAACTTAGGTGATTTAGCTAATGACTATAAGAAAAACGCCAAGATAATTAAGGCGGTTTATATTGCACCTAAGTTATACATGACTGTAACGATAGATACAGACGATGTAATTAGCGATAAGACAAAGGGAAAAGGACTAAATAAAACTAAGTTAACTCAAGAAGATTTTAACAAGATGTTAAATGGCGAAGAAGTAAAGAACACAAGAGAATTTAGCATGAAGAAGGTACATCTAAATAGGACATCTAAAGAACAAAGTATTGATCATTTCAGTATTCTTCACCTCACAAACTTTGAGAGATGTGCAAATAAAAACGAATACAAGGGAAGAATTTTCTTGGATAAGAATAAATCTGTCCCTATAGGAAGCTGCCGTCTTCCGCAGTCCCCATAAACTCATGACGTATGAGGTTTATGTGCTTTGTCTAGCAGGCGGTAGACAGTCCACATAAATCCATGACGAATATACAATGTGTATACGTTAAAGGTTTATGTGCTTTGTCTAGCGGGCGGTAGACAGTCCACATGAACCTCATACGTCATGAATTTATGTGCTTTGTCTAGCGGGCGGTAGGCAGTCCGCATAAATTCGTGACGTATGAGGTTTATGTGCTTTGTCTAGCTGGCGGTAGACAGTCCACATAAATTCGTGACGTATGAGGTTTATGTGCTTTGTCTAGCGGGCGGTAGACAGTCCACATAAATTCGTGACGTATGAGGTTTATGTGCTTTGTCTAGCGGGCGGTAGACAGTCCACATAAGTTCGTGACGTATATACAATGTCTAATTACGGTAAATTTGTCATACAACAATTGACAAGGCAGAAAAAAATAATATATCCCTGAAAGAACACGCATAAATTCCTCCACAAGTTAATTTAATCCAGCATGGCGCGATTCTTCCGGGTCGCTATTTTTATATCCTGATTTATAAAATCAATATTCGTATTATAACTATCCATTATTTTTTTTTCCTCTGCCTGAAATAACATACCGTAAAAAAATTAGTTTATAGAATTGTCTAAAAACAAATTATATCGCTTAATGGTAAACACAAATACAAAAAAAATATATGTCGTTGTTTACATAACGATGTACGTTGTAAGAATGAATGGAAAACTACCAACAGCTTGACCTTGACGTCGTATTGATTTTTGTCGCAGTTTCACTAAGGTGTATCGATTATCTGTTAGGGCTAAAATTAACACGTTAAGATTGTATTTCCCGATCAAAACAATGAAATATTTTCTTCTCTGGTAAGTTAAGATACAAAAAAGAATATTTATTTATAGTAGTTAAATCAAGCGTATTTTTGAGACCTGAAGTTCTGGAGTTATAAGTTCTCTCTCCTTTTTACTAGGAAAATTATACACTATGTAGAAATTACAATTTAAACGACAGTCTTTAGGTATCCGAAAATAAGACTGACTCAAATAAATTACGCTCATTTTCTTGTGCCTTCCGCCTATAAAGTATTTTACAATAGAAGATTGATCTTGTTGTGAACAAAAATAGTCGTCAAAAATTACGATTTTTTGTTTGTCACCGGCACTGCCGTAAGATACTTCGTCCTCGCGGTCGATGTCTTCAACTTTATCATTAGATAGTTGTAATAAATCTTCCAGAGACACACCTAGTTTTTCCGCTATTTCCTCGAATCTTCGAATTAGTTCCTTATAGTAATGTTGTTCTAAGTTCTTTGCGTAAAGAATAATTTTGTCGTAATACAATAAGGGTTTAAATAAAAGGTGCATTAGCAAATTTGTCTTGCCAACCCCACTCGGCCCCAAGATGAGTAAACTGAAGTAATCACTCGGCATATTTTTTGCTCCTTGTATTGTTCTAAAATTGTTCGTATTAGACTTTTCTGAAAAATATACGGGAATCGTTGTCATTTTTTATAACCCGAATATTTATTAGATAAAAAAAAACATGAGTGTATTTCAGGTAGGAGGGTGCATAACCGTTGTGGTAAGTAATAATGTTTGACTTTTATAATAAAAATCAGGTAAAAAAAATGCTTGCATATGATTTGACCAATCTAAAAAAAATAAAAACAAAGGTGTATGGTTTTTACGAAATACTTGATATTCAAGGGGAAATCGTATATTTATATTATCCTTTTTAGCAATATATTCGTTATAGAGAGAGTAACTGGTGACGACCTGTCAGAGTTACTAGAAATATATAGGAATCAAAAGTATAGAACCAGAGATACACGTCAGTGTTATGTATAACCCGTGTTTTGTACCAAGCCCTAATTTTAAGATTTACTTATGAGATGCTTTAACCGCAAGCAACGTAAAAAAATGTGAGTGAACTAAGACCTCATTAAAAATCTAACCCGTTTTACCCGTCTCAACTGTAGTGAATAACAAATCTTTCATGTTTGTTTTTTTCTATAGTCCCGTAGGTAGTAGTTAATATGGGAAAAAGCCGCAGGTTTTTGAAAAACGTTTTTCAAAAACCTGCGGCTTTTTCCCATATTAACTACTGGAGCACCTAATGTCACTCTGTTTATTTAGAGTTCACACTGTTAGTGCTTTAGTTTTTTGTGTTGTATATGTGGTGGTTGTGTGTTTTGTGGGCATGTAGTGTCTTTGGTCTTCCGTCTTCTGGTGTTCTTGATTTTGCCTTGTCTCTGGACTTTGATTTATGTAATCTTGTGTTTTGTTCCTTCGGTATTCTACTGCCATTGTCTTGGCAATTGACCTTAGGTAAAATTACTAAAATTTATAGCTCTTTGCCTCTCCGGGCTAGAGCTTTTCCATCTTATGACCTAGACTTCAGATATTTGGCATGTGCGTGTATCATTATAAAAATTTATGTCGTGTTCCATAGTGACCTTCATGTGACCTTGACCTTGAGGCAAAATTACTGACTAGTTTTTACTCCTAGGCCAGAACTTTTTCATTTCTTAAACCTACACAGAAGATATTTAAACTTGAGGTCAAACAAGAGCTGTCGCCAAATGGCAGCCAGTTATACTCCCGCTCAATGAACCCTGAATCAATATGGCAATGCTAAGTTAAGTATGTGTGGACATAATACAAGCGTGGACACAGTACAAGTGTGGACACAATACAAGCATTGGCATAGTTGCAATGATAAATTAAGTTACCGTCAAACAGGAAGTAGATGAGTTATGGACTTGAAAAGAGGAGACACTATAAAACTTATCATACTAAAGCTTCAGACCAAACATCAAATTATTACTAAATACACAAGCTGAGAAATCCTTGACGAAAGATGTTCCGGACTGACGGACGGACGGACGGACAGACGGACAGACAGACGGAAAAGGGTAAAACAGTATCGCCTTGGACACAATATAATGACATTTTCAAATGAAACCTCGTTACAAGCTTATATCTTTATCACATTAGCACAATATTCTCCCTTTTTTTACTAGAAGGAAGCATACATATTGTTATTGAAAGAAAAAAAATTTGGTGTTGGTCTTACTTCCCAATTTTTCAATTTTTACATTTTTTCGACCAAAAATCGCCCAAAAATGATCGTTACGATGTGTCATTTTAAAAACACCCTTTTTCAAAATAATATAGCACTCAACATTATGAGTTTATTGTTTATAAATACTTTTTCTATTGTTTGAAATTTATTCAGCTTTCTATTACAAGTTATTTTGTGAAAATCTGATCAAATTTGCCAGAGCTATGCCGTAAAGACGTTACGCTTTTTAGGGCTTTTTTAGCTGTTGCTACATGAGTTAAAATCTATATTTTAAATTACAACATTTAATACAACTATATGTTTTATGAACATTTCAAGGCTTCCTTTACTCAACACTAAAAGATTTATTTTAATCAGATGTTTGTGACAGAATTGGTGCTCTTTTAAAAACTGAAGAGTTTTTTGTCCCATCCGTAGACACATGTAGACACACATGCTACTTTGATTTATGCTTTTAGGCTGATTAAATAAACCATTCAGTTTTTTGCAAGTAAGTTGTACTATATGAATAACAGATAGTTTTACAAAAATTCTCCAACAAGAAAATTTTATGACACAAAATGTAGCAAAGTCCCAACCGTAGACACATGTCCCATCCGTAGACACACTTAAAAACACAAACTGGCTCATATTTTTTGAAACTGGTACTGCAATATTTGGTTTTTTTTTAATTAGATATACCATAAACTAAAACCATTTAGAAGTATTTGCACAGAAAAGTTTGTATATAATTGTGTACAAACCAAAACCTCAGTTTTTATCATGTTTATTGTGACTGTGAATTGTTCAAAATACTGTGAAAATTATGCTTGTTATTTTTTGTTTTTAAAGTAAGGGTAAAATTTATGGTAGATATTCGAAAGAATATAGTAAAATATGAAGTGATTTGACTTATTATCTAGGAGGCTTCAATTTTTACGGTTTATCCCATCCGTAGACACGTGTAATTCTTGAAAAATTCTTCACTTGTACTTTTATATCAAATCATTTTAACAAACAAATACTACAGAGTGTTTAAAAAGGGTTTCCTAACAATTTCAGCTGTATTTCTGATGCAGTTGAATGTTTATTACATGAAATTTTATTTTATCAGTGCACAGGTCTTGGCTGAAATTCATTTTAAGTTGTTCAAAAATACTAATGTCACGGAACATATCATATAAAGTTTAGTTTAGAAGCAAAATGGTCTTTATATTGTACTATGATAACCTTACAATGGTTTTACATTGTGTTTAACTAGTACTAATTCCATATTTCTGAGGCTTGTCCCATCCGTAGACATTTTGATCATGGTTTTATAAATTATAAATGTAATTAAATTTTGAATGTTTTTGTTTGAAAAAATCTGTATTTACTTTTGTTCATGTCTAAACATAAAATTAAAGCTAATATGAGCTTTGATAAGGCTGTTCTTTGTCCTTTATATTGTTCTAAAGTGTCTTAAAACAGAGTAAAGACAGCAATTCATCCCAGCACTTCTTTAAAAATAAACCATATAAAGAATAATCTTTTTTCAGGTATTGTCTAAATATGTCTCCTATCAAAATATGGTAAATAAGATGTCTGAGCAGGTAAAAATAATATGCATAAGGACATATATTCTCAGTTATGTCCCATCCGTAGACACCTTACTAAAGCATTAACTAGGTTCTAAATAAAAAAATATTGAACATATTTGTGATTTTTTTGTATTTACTTTCATCCATGTTTCAACTTTAAATTTATGTTACTTTAAGCTTAGATTAGCTTGTTTTCAGCCTCATATCTAAATTGAAAGTGTATGAAAGTGGGAAAATTCAGCATCTGTCATACAATTTTTACAATAATTTCTTCAAAAATAGACCAAATTGAAATTTGTTTTCTTCTAGTTATATCTAAATATGCCCTCTATCAAATAGCTGTGAATAGATGTGGTTTAGATATTTAATTAGACTAGAATTGAGAGTTTTTCTTATAAGGGGTGATATTTCAATTTTAGCAAATGATTCATTTTTTAACCAAGATATTATAAAAAAAATAATGCAGCCAAGAACTAAAAATGGTAGTTTTGTTTCAAGAAATGTCTACACTGTCAGAAAAAAACAGGGAAAAGATTCTGTGTTGAGTTTTATTTTTCATCATAGATGACACATGAAATGTCATCATATTGTGTCCAAGGCGTATACCCTCCTCTCCTACGGAGCGGGGGTATAATTACTGAAATTGGTCTTTGCGGGACAGAATATTTTCATCTTTTGACCTAGATTTGTGGGTGTATCATCATGAGGTGTTTCACGTACCACAATGGCCTTCATGTGACCTTGAGGTCAAATTACGGAATTTTTAAGCGCCAGGCCAGAGCCTTTTCATCTTTAGACCTAGACTATTCGGCATGTGGGTTTATCATTATGAGACTGTGTGTCCGGTTCCATCATGGCCTTCAAATGACCTTGACCTTTGACCTGCAGGTCAAATGACTGATTTGTTTAGATCCGGGTCAGAATTTTTACATATTATCCCATAGACCTAAGATTTTGGATGAAATGATGTGTCCCGTACCATAATCACCTTCATGTGACCTTTTTTTAGTACTTGACCAGAAGTTTTTAATCTTTTGAAATAGACCTAAGATAATTCGCCTTTTTACATATTAACATCAGGTGTGATCATAATGGCCTTCGTGTGAATTTGACCTTTTACATAGAGGTTGTATGACTGAATTTTTTACCTGCGGTAGTGCTTGTTCATTTTGACCTAGACTTTGGCATGTGGGCGTATCATCATTAAACGATTTGATGTATAGCAAAGTAACCTTCATGTTGTGACCTTGGTCAAATTACTGCTTTTGTCAAATGTTTTCCTTTAGGGCCATAACTGTTTATGTTTTGACCTAGACTTTCTAGATATTTGGCATTTGGGTGTAACATCATGAGAAGATGTGTCACGTGCAGTACCATAGTGACCTTCAAAAGAACTTGGCCTGTGGTCTTTAGGTTAAACAGTTGCATTTTTTAAGTATTGGCCTTAAAGTTTTCATCATAATCCATGTAACCTAGACTAAAGATTTCCATAATGTGGGCCATGTTTTATTGTGACCTTTATATAACCTTGTCCTTTGTTTTAACCAGGACAAGTAACATCATACCTGAGGTGTTGGCCAGAACTTTTCAATAATTACCACAAGATACCTATAAATACTAAAATTCAATACATATGTTGTAAAGAGTAAGTTTTTCTTGCTTTCCTTCCACTCCTAGTATTTGGAATATTCCGGTATCTTCTCAAATGTTATGAAGGGGAGACATATGTTTTAGTTTGCCAAACCATTTACCCTAGTTTATTAAGACTCTAAGGACTACTTCTCGTCATTCTTCTCTATTAACATGTGTTTTTTAATAAACAAGCGCGTAAGAATGTGTGATTAATTTCAGGAATGTCGACATTAAAGCAATT
The DNA here is from genome assembly GCA_002080025.1 of Modiolus philippinarum. Lineage (NCBI taxonomy): Eukaryota > Metazoa > Mollusca > Bivalvia > Mytilida > Modiolidae > Modiolus > Modiolus philippinarum. The sequence continues at coordinate 255,923 of MJUU01033098.1, read as the reverse complement.
TGAACTGTATTTCAATACGATTTTGAACAACCATGGAAGGTGATTTATTTTCGACACTGAAACAGGACCTGACCGAGAGGCTATATAAAGTCAAATTAACAAATGTACCAACAATTGGCAAACGTCCGCTGGATGATTTGTGTCTCCACTTGACATATACTAGTATGTGCTGTGGTTGCCGGTGTACACACAACTTTTCGGACTATTTTGCTCCAAAGAACACAAAATCGGGGAAAATACGAACTGGGTTCTGTTTTCAAAGAAGCCGGTCTATAATAGAAGATAATGTAAAAATTGATAGGTGTTCCATGGAACACTTGTGTCACCTGCACTGCAGAAGACCTTTTTGCTGAGTTAACCTCTAAAATCTGTAAAATTAAAAATGAAAATAAACACTCCCATAAGCTAAAATGAGAAAGTAAAAAAAACAGTGTAAAATCTGGAAAAAACAAAATTAAAGAAAAACAAAATCTATGGTGCACATCTTCAATATATACTGAAGCATTCCTGCAAGTTTGACTGAAAAGTGCCAAACGGTTTAGGAGGAGTTGCGAATAATGGAGACGTACCCTCAAGGCTCCAGTAAGCTAAAATGACCAAAAACAGCTTAAAATCTGGAAAAAAAACATAATTAAAGAAAAACAAAATGCATGGTGCACATCCTCGATATATACTGATGCATTCCTGCAAGTTTTGTTGAAAAATGCCAAGCGGTTTAATAGCAGTTACGGATAATGCAGACGTATCCTCAAGACTCCAGTAAGCTAAAATGACAAAGTCCGAAAACAGTGTAAAATCTAGAAGCAGAAATAAAATTAAAGAAAAACAAAATGTATGCTGCACATCTTCAATATATACTGAAGCATTCCTGCAAGTTTGGTTGAAAAATACAAAGCCGTTGAGGAGGAGTTGCGGATAATGAAGACGTATCCTCAAGACTCCAGTAAGCTAAAATGACGAAGTCCAAATGTAAAATCTGAAAAAAATAAAATTAAAGAAAACCAAATACATATATTGAAGCATTCCTGCAAGTTTCGTTGAAAAGTGCCAAACGGTTTAGGAGGAGATGCGGATAATACTTAAACTTTTTGAGCTATACAGACGGACAGACGGACAGACAGACGGACGCAAGACGACGGATAGTGATCCCTATGTGTCGATCCTGCACTAAATGCAGGCGACACAAAAACCAACGGACGACACATGACGACGCAATACGACGGACGACACGAGACGACGGATAGTAATAGCTTAAAGCAGGCGACACATTCAAGACGTCACAAATGCAAATTACACGTGGACTTATTTTAAATCGATCATTGAGATTTCAAACAATTAAAGACCCCCCCCNCCCCCCCCCCCCCCCCCCCCGTGTTTAAAAATAATCAGGACATCCTTGAAAGAATAATATGGATTGCATTTAATTATTTTGTAAATGTTAACAATAATTACACACTTACCCTTCAACTTTCTATTTTTAACCACATTGCACGTGATTTTATCGGACCATGATATGTTGTCAGTGTAAACAATTCCGTTACTAATGTGACGCTAGCATTCGACCCGAGGTCGCATGCATACGAATCATCACGAGAATACATTATTTCCTGCCAGCAAATAATTAATTCATGTTACATTTTCATTATAATTTTAAAGCTTTTCTATATATATGTCTTCACGAGGTAAGGGATTTGGAAACTGCTTAATTTCTGCATATTATAACTTGAAAGATAAATTATTCTTGAACAAAAAAACAAAAAAAAAACAGCTCATATTGCTTTAAAATCTTTACCTTGAAAATTAGAAAATTACCCCATCTTAACTACATTAGAATAAACATTAAACATTTACTGGTGCCATCCCCCAAGACATAGCCGGCTTAATGTTATTTCGTTGTTAATCAAAGTTAAAATGTTTAACATATCTCGGAATAATTACAGTAAGATTTGGCAATCGGATCCACTGTAGGAATAATTAGAAAAATGCCGGTTTGTGTAACAACTATATTTTAAATACATACCTGAAATGATGTCGGTTGTGATATAAAATCGTCATTGGTGTATTTGTAGTTAACACTTTGTATAGTATTTCCAACACTGTACTGTGGAAAAAACACGTGGATGGCGATGAATATGATAGCGACTAGCTGAAGAATATCAAGAATACTGCACCACGGAATGGAAACTGAAAAAATAAATCGCACTACATGTAGAATTCTCTGAAGTTAAGCCAGTTATGAATACAATGCTGTTCTGTTACGGTAATTATAGATCGCCTTAAAAGTGAGTACATTGTGTGACAAGACAGCCTGCCTTCGTTGTAGTAGGTAGTAGATACATGTATATAGAGAGTAAAAATCGACTGAGCTAACGGAATATTTCTTTAGCTAATTCGGTTAGGCGGCTGGCTGGAATGCTAGATTCCCGGAGGTGACACATGGCAATTTTGTAAGAAGATTCATGCCCTCTAGTTACAGTTGGCGCTCAGCTCAAACACCCACGATGATTAGAAGAAGTTAACTGGGTCTGGTTGGTGTGCGAGTCATACATAGCACGTATGATGACTCTCGAATTGGGGAAGTGTGACAGGACAGTCTACCTGCGCTGTAGTAGGTAATATCTTATATAGCAAGTACAAATCAACTGAGCTAACGCAATATTTCTTTAGCTCATTCAGTTAAGCGGCTGGCTGTGGTGCTAGAGGTTCTGGGATCGATTCTCGGAGGTGACGTATGGCAATTTTGCAAGGAGATTCATGCTCTCCTGTTACAATTGTATAACAAATGTTAAATATATTTATAAAAACCAAAGCATGGTTTGCGGTATTTTTATTTCCCTTAATAAAACTAGAAAAAAGGGTGTTCTGTTGATCACAAAAGATACCCCCGCCCAAAGGCAATCCTAGTAGTTGCAGGAATAATCCCAGAATATTAAAATTTTCCTTCACAGCAAACTCAAGTTATCATCCGGAACCCAGAAAACTTACAGATTTTGCCTAAATCAAGGGCAATAACTCTGGAACACAAAATCCGATCACGGTCAAAATCGAACTTGACCTGTATTTTATCAATAGAAACATATTCCCAAAATATCAAACTTTCCTTCAAAGCAAACTCAAGTTATCATCCGGAAACCATAAAATTTACAGATTTTGGCTAAATCAAGGGCAATAAATCTGGAACGCATAATCAGATCACAGTCAAAATCGAACTTGACCTGTATTTTATCAATAGAAACATAATCCCAAAATATTAAAACTTTCCTTCAAAGCAAACTCAAGTTATCTTCCGGAAACCATAAAATTTACAGATTTTGCCTAAATCAAGGGCAATAACTCTTGAACGCAACATTCGATCACGGTCAAAATCGAACTTGGTCTGTATTTTATCAATAGAAACATATTCCCAGAATATTAAAACTTTCCTTCAAAGCAAACTCAAGTTATCATCCAGAAACCATAAAGTTTACAGATTTAGCCTAAATCAAGGGCAATAACTCTGGAACGCAGAATCCAATCACGGTCAAAATCGAAGTTGACCTGTATTTCATCAATAGAAACATTATCCCAAAATATTAAAACTTTCCTTCAAAGCAAACTCAAGTTATCATCCGGAAACCATAAAATTTACAAATTTTGCCTAAAACAAGGTCAATAACTCTGGAACGCAAAATCAGATAAGGGTCAAAATCGAAGTTGACCTGTATTTTATTAAAAGAAATATAATCCCAAAATTCTAAAATTTTCCTTCAAAGCAAACTCAAGTTATCATCCAGAAACAATAAAATTTACATATTTTGCCTAAATCAAGGGCAATAACTCTGGAACACAAAATCCGATCACGGTCAAAATCGAACTCGGCCTGTATTTTTTTGCATAGAAACATAATCCTGAAATATTAAAACTTTCCTTCCAAGCAAACTCAAGTTATAATCCAGAAACCACAAAATTTACAGATTTCGCCTAAATCAAGGACAATAACTCTGGAACGCAAAATTCGATCATGGTCAAAATCGAACTTGACCTGTATTTTATGAATAGAAACATAATCTCAAAATATTAAAACTTTTTTCTAAGCAAACTCAAGTTTTGATCCGGAAACCATAAAATTTACAGATTTTGCCTTAATCAAGGACAATAACTCTGGAACGCAAAATCCGATCACGGTCAAAATCGAACTTGAACTGTATTTTATCAATAGAAACATAATCCCAAAATATTAAAACTCTCCTTCAAAGCAAACTCAAGTTATCATCCGGAAACGTAAGTGTGACGGACGGACGGACGGAAAGACGGACGGACAGACGGACGGACGGACAGATGGGTGGACAAGAGGAATCCTATATATCCCCACCTTTTAAGGCGGGGTATAAAAAAAAGTTAAAAAAGGTGAGAATTTGAACACACGCAGCAAACATGTGAATGTTCCTTATTTATTTTATTGAATTATCAATTAACTATTAATATAGGGCAACGAAGAGCTCAGCATGATACAACCGCAGCATTTCGACCACTTAAATTTGAACAAGTGTAGATTAAAGTGAATTTGGACACATTTAAGAGCTTGACACAATAATTAGATGGACACAAACATGAGCGTGACACAGTTATTAGCTGGACACATATTAGGGAAAAATCTATCCTTTTGACCCCTAATTGATAATAAAGGGCTACGCCTAGCGCAGCATGTCGAACACTGAAATTTGAACAAGTGTAATTCAAAATGAATGAGGACACAGCTAAAGGCTTGATACAGTAATTAAATGGACACACATGAAGTTGACCCATTAATTTGCTGCACACAAACTAAGGAAATTAAAAATTAGCTCTTATAATTCCTTATATATATCGGAAATGGTAAGAGGTATGTCAACAATATACAGAGAGCTTACATCAAGAGGAGTCCAAAGAAGAAAATTCCATCGAAATCCGATGAAAAATAAAGATTTCACATATTTTAAAAAATTGCAATTTTTGCCCCTCTTTGACCCCTTGTAGCTTGAAAACGGTAAGACCTACGCAAAATCTGTTGATTTTTGCTGAAAGCTTATATCAAAAAGAATCAAAAGAAAAAAAACCGATAAAAAACAAAAATTTTAGGTAATCTGCAAATTTGCAATTTTGACCCCATCTGGACCCTCACAGCCCAGAAATGAAACAAATTGTCAACTAGAGGCTCCCAGGAGCCTGTAGCGCTCACCTGGCTATAAGTTGCCACAATCAAGCTAAGATTGTAAGTTATATAGTTGAACCTAAGTGTCTCAAACTTTGGTAGCTCAAACACCACCAACCTTGAACTGAAAGTCTAATGGTGTTTTACTATATTTCCTTTTTGGGCTTTTTGACAAAAACGTACTTGCTAAGGACCACTTTCAACACCAGTTTTGAATTTGAGACATAATTTTGTAAATGGCAGTCTACAACAATTTTCAAAACCATATTTTTAAGTTACCACATCAATATTTATTTGGAAACTAAATTTCATTGAAATAGGACAATGTTGAATTTTCCCGCCTTTTTTGGTGGCCATTTTGAAAATGGCAGTCAACTTACAATTTTAAACACAACTTCTGAAGTACTGACTTCAATCTTCACTTGGACACCAAATTTTATTGAAATCGGACAATGTTGAATTTTCCCGCCGTTTTTGGCAGCCATTTTAAAATGGCGGTCAGTGAACAATTTTTAACATCAGTTTTGAATTCACAACATCAATATATATTTTGAAACCAAATTTCATTGAAATCGGACAATGTTGAATTTTCCCTCCTTTTTTGGCAGCCATTAGAAAATGGCAGTCAACAAACTATTTTCATCACCGGTTTTGAAGTAGTGACACCAATATTCACTTGGAAACAAAATTTCATTGAAATCCGACAATGTTGAACTTTCCCGCCTTTTTTAGCGGCCATTTTGAAAATGGCGGTCAACAAACAATTTTCAGCATCTGTTTTGAAGTCCTAACATCAATATCCACTTGGAAACCAAATTTCATTGAAATCGGACAAAGTTAAATTTTCCCGCCTTTTGTGGTAGCCATTTTGAAAATGGCGGTCAACAAACAATTTTTTACATTGGTTTGAATTTGCGACATCAATACCTTTTTTGAAACCAAATTCCATTAAAATTGGACAATGTTAAATTTTCCCGCCTTTTTTTGGCGGCCATTTTGAAAATTGCGGTCAACGAACAATTTTCAGCATTTGTTCTGAAGTTGCAACACCAAGATCCACTTCGAAACCAAATTTCATTGAAATCGGACATGTTGAATTTTCCCGCCTTTTTAAATGGCGGTCAACGAACAATTTTCAACACCGGTTTTGAAGTCGCAACATCAATATCTATTTGGAAACCAAATTTTATTGAAATCGGACAATGTTGAATTTTATCGCCTTTTTGGCGGCCATTTGAAAACAATTTTATACCTTCATCTTCTCTTGTTATGGAAATAATGATTGATTGATTGAATATTGTTTAACGTCTACTCAGCAATATTTCAGCTATATCAAGACGAGAACAAGTTTGTTGATAAATAATCACTTTGGGGTATGGAAATGGCCATGGGACGGGAAATTCTGACTGCCACTGGAAAAGTAGGGTGAAATCGTCAAGGGCGGGGAATTTAGCCTTGTAGCCGATCACCTACGGACCACCCCAAAAAGAGCTTACTACAAGGGTTCTTTAACGTGCAGGAAGCGTGGCATTTCTTCCAACACGTGGACCTGAGTTTACATCCCATCCGAAAGATGGGTTGTGTATTTATTAATCCCGCACAACCACGGAATGGGTCCTATTTCTATATCCCGGGACCCTCGGGGTCAGCCTCCGTTTAGGAGGGGTCACACCCCGCAAGCCGGAGATACTGGGTCCTATTTCTATATCCCGGGGTTCCCTCGGGGTCCTCTGTTAGGATGGCTCATACTCCAAGCTCAGAGGATGCTGCGGGCCTATTCTTCAGCCGGGACCGCGCACGGCGGTGTTATGGAAATAAAAGACGACAAAATATGAAAATTTGAAAATTCCGTGAAAAAGCAACAACTCCTACAAGGGTTTTTGGATTTTCTTCAAAATTTCAAGGTGGCTAGATCTTGATATGCTGAACCTTTTTGCAATTTATACTTGATCTCTACCTGCTACACTTTTTGAAATAAAAAAATAAAATATATTAAAATTTAGAAAATATGGGTAGTCAGATTTTCTTCAAAATTTTAAGGTGGGTAGATCTTGATATGCTGAAAATTTTTGCAATTTATAGTTGACCTCTATCTGTTATAGTTTTTGTGATAAAAAATACAGAATAACAAAATTAAGAAATTTTTACGGAAAAAGGGCAATAACTCCGAAACGGGTAATCAGATTTTCTTCAAAATTGCAGGGCGGGTAGATCTTGTCATGCTGATCACTTTTACCCTCATGTCAGATTTTTTATATCTTTAATGTTTTTGAGTTATTTGCCAAAAACAGCAATTTACCCCTATGTGTTATTTTTAGTAACGGCAGCCATGTTGTTTGGTCCTCGGACTAATCGAACATAATTTTGAATCTAGATACACTGGTGATGATTCAGACCAAGTTTGGTTAAAATTGGCCAAGCGGTTTCAGAGGAGAAGATTTTTGAAAAAGTTAATGACGGACGGACAGACAGACGCCAAGTGATGGCAATAGCTCACATGCCCTTTTAGGCCAGGTGAGCTAAAAATCTGATGGTGCACCTCTTTGTTTAGGAATCTATTGCAAAAAACTGCATCAAAATCGGACTAAAAATAAATATATAATTTTTTTGAAAATTGCCCCTTTTGGGCCCATTTATCTCCTGTACAATATATGTCACATAAAATCTGTTGACATACGACTGATAGGAAACTGAATTAGGAACACACTGAAAGAAACCCCATAAAAATCCAATAAATAATAAATATTCTACAGCTAAATATGTGAAAACAAAATTTTTTACCCTTTTTGGCCCCTTTGTTTTAAACCGGGAGGGCCCAAAATGTCCAAGACCCACACCAGCCTTCCGTTAGTGCCAAGGAACACTGTGGTAAAATTTCATAAGGATTGGTCAACTGGAACCTTAGTTATTGACCAAAAACAAAAGTGTCTAAAGACGACGGCGACACCGGACGACGACAGCGCCATACCATTATACGACCTCAAATTTTTGCGGTCGTATAAAAAACAGTGCAAGATGCAAGATCAGTTGACTACCAGCCCAAAGCTTACATCAAGATGAATCGAAAGAAAAAAAAATCCACCAAAATCTGATGAAAAAAAAAAAGATTTCACATATTTCTAAAAATTGCAAGAGCTATGCCAAATCTATTGACATAATTCTGAAAGCTTACAATGAGAGGAATCCGAAGAAAAAAATCCCAGTGAAATCTGATAAAACATAAAAATTCTAGGTAATCTGCATGTTTGCAATGTTGGCCCCGTTTGGCCCTTTATATTTCAGAAAGGAAACAATTTATAGAAAATTGTCATGGTGTAGCGCTATATTAATTTTTCAAAATTAATCCATTGTAAAAAAAAATGTATCAATATCAGACTAAAAAAAAAAGATATTTTGAATTTGACCCTTTTGGGCCCCACTTATCTAATAAATGGCACATGCCACGTAAAACCCGTTGTCATGTTACAGATTTGAAATTTCTTAAGAAGCACTCAGATAGAAATCCCATCAAACACCGTTAATTCATAAACATTCTACATACCCAATAAAATTCGTTTTGGGTTGACTTTTCGGTTCTCAATTACATAAACCCCCTTTTTGGCCCTTTTTCTGAAACGGACATGGTCAGGAAGGCGAAATTATTATCCGGGCTTGAGCAAGTGTTAAAAAACATCATATCAAAATTTAAAATTAATCTGTCCACTAGAACCAAAGTTTTGCTGTCAACAGACATATAAATACCTAATTTTATCCCTTTTTTTGGTGCTATTGCTAAAACGGGCGGGACCTGTAACTCGAAAAGAAAAAAAAATTCCTAGAAATGTGCCAAAAAACATCATACAAAAAATTGATAATAATCCATCCACTAGAACCAAAAATACCTAATTTAACCCCTTTTGGTCCCTTTTTCTGAAATGGGTGGGGCCAGGAACCCAAAATTAAAACCCGGGCTAACACTTGTGGCAAGACACCTCATACTCAAATACTAAAATTTGAACAAGAGTGGGCCCTAATAGATGTCTCTCCCGTCCCTGCTTGGTCGCTAAAACAGTCATGAACTACTCAGGAGCAACCTACAAGCCAAATCTTATTACCTTTCCAATTACAGTAATTCAGAAATTATTCTAATCAGAAAAACTTAACTATGTTCACTAGACCATAAAACAGAGGTCAAGGTCAAAAGCTATAATTCAGACTGACATGTTTTAACCAAGACCAAGCTATATACCAAATAGCATTGACATATCAATTGTAGTTATTGAGAAACAGACTTAGGCAAAAAAACTGAACCTGGTCACTGGACCATGAAATTGAGGTCAAGATCAAAAGCCATATGGCATACTAACGTGTGCGAACCAAGACAATACTTTATACCAAATATCATTGACCTAGAGCTTGTAGTTATTGAGAAACAGACTTAAGCAAAATAAACTGTGGACACAGGATTTGTCTCGCCCGCCACTTGCATCGCTTAAATTTGCACATTGATCTACTGCAGCATTCATAAAAATAAAACATAATTCTTTAACTTTGCAAACAATTTCCTTAAGTAAAATGGTGTGATCACTCATACATGACTGACGGGCCACAACCACCCTCTTGGCATGAAATCGGTATGTACTCCAGAAGATGCAACTGCATGTCAAATATCAAGTGCCTATGACTATTGGTATAGGCTGTACAAACTGCTTGCTAAAATCTAAAAGTGATCGTTCATGCGTGACTAAGGGGCAAGGAACACCATCTGGGAGTGGAATCGGTATGTACTCCTCAAGACGCAACTGCATGTAAAATATCAAGCGCCTAGGACTTTTGGTATAGGCTGTACAAACTGCTTGCTACAAACTTCAAGTGATCGTTCATGCATGACTAAAGGGGCCAGGGACACCATCTGGGCGTGGAATCGGTATGTACTCCTCAAGACGCAACTGCATGTAAAATATCAAGTGCCTAGGACTACTGCTATAGGTTGTACAAACTGCTTGCTTAAAGCTTAAAGTGATCGTTCATGCATGACTAAGGGGCCAGGGCAACCATGTGGGCGTCGAATCGGTATGTATACTCACAAAGACGCAACTGCATGTAAAAAATCAAGTGCCTAGGACTACTGGTATAGGCTGTACACATTGCTTGTTAATAAAGGGCTACGCCGAGCGCAGCATAATACGACCGCACCATTTCGACAACTGAAATTTGAGTATGTGTATTATTAAGTTAATTTGGACTCAGTAAAGAGCTTGACACAGTAATTAGATGGACAAAAAGTAGGCCTAAGAAACATAAAAATCAGTCCTTTAATCCCTTAAAGCTCAGAAACAGTAAGAGTTACAAAAAATATGTTAACATACTGCCAAAAGCTTACGACAAGACGAATCCAAAGAAAAAAATCCTATTGAAATCCGACAAAAAATAAAGATTTTGCATATTTTGAAAAATTGCAATTTTGGTCCCTTTGACCCCTTTTTCCTCAGAAACGGTAAGAGTTATGCAATATCTGTTGACATACTACTAGAAGCTTACAACAAGATGAATCCAGAGGAAAAAATCCCATTAAAATATGATGACAAATAAAGATTTTACATTTTCTCAAGAATTGCAATTTTGGCCCCTTTGACCCTAACAGCTCAAAAACGGTATGAGATATGCTAAATCTGTTGATTTGATACTGAAAGCTTAAAACAAGAAGAATCCAAAGAAAAAAAAATCCCTCAAAATTCCATAAAGCATAAAAATTTCAGATGATATGCGCATTTGCAATTTTGGCCCCTTTTGGCCCCTTATAGTCCTGAAAAGAAACAAATTATCAAAAATCTAATTGTGAAGTACTATATTAAATTTTCATAAGGAATACATTGCAAAAAAATTGCATCTAAATCGTACAAAAAGTAAGAAATTAATATTTTTGAGATTTGCCCCTTTTGGGCCCCATTATCCGTTGACATACCCCAGATTGGAAATTTTCTCAGGAGTACACAGAAAGAAACCCCATCAAATTCTGATAAATAATAAAGATTCTACAGCCCAAATATATGAAATCACCCAATTTGTCCCATTTCGGCCCCTTTTTACTAAACGGAACGGGCTACAATATTAATAACACACCCAAGCATTCCTTTTGTGCCAAGGAATATTGTGTTAAAATTTAGTAAGGATTGAACAACTGGAACTTAAGTTATTGACCAAAGACAGAAGTGTCTACAGACGACGACGACGACGACAGCACCATACCATTATACCTCAAAAATTTTTGCGGTCGTATAAAAACTTAGTGATCGTTCATGCGTGACTTAGGGGCCAGGGCCACCATCTGGGCGTGGAATCGGTATGTACTCCCCAAGACGCAACTGCATGTCAAATATCAAGTGCCTAGGACTGGTATATGCTGTACAAACTGCTTGCTAAAAACTTAAAGTAATCGTTCATGCGTGACTAAGGGGCCAGGGCCATTAGCTAAGTAGGGATTTGAGTTGTACACAATACTATGGACCTACAACTAACATAAGCTTGATAATTCACAATAGTTTGCAATTGTTGACGCCGCCCCCGCTGCCGCCGGAAACGCTATCCCTAAGTCTCGCTCCCGCGACTTTTTCGTCGCAGGCGAGACAAAAACTCTAACTGGTCGCTGGACCGTGAAATTAATGTCCAGGTCAAAAGCCATACGACGTGGCAACCAGGAACATCAGCGACGCCCAGAAACGCAAGAAGCCAGGCTACGACCAGAGAGCCAAAGGAGCAATACTTAAGCCCGGAGACAGAGTCCTTGTGAAGACCCTGGCCTTCGACGGCAAACATAAATTAGCTGATCGGTGGGAGGATGACCCGTACAGGATAGTTAGTCTAACTGTGGTATCCTGGTGTACGAGGTAAAGAAGGAAAACGGCGAGGGAAGAAAGAGGACCTTACACAGAAACCACCTCTTACCAATAGGACATCTGCCATCTGATGATATTGAGAAAAAACGTCCTGCTCCCAGGCAGAAAAAGATGTCAAGGCCTGAGGAACCGACGAAATCCTACCAGGACAGTGTGAACAGGGCCAATGAGGAGAAATCGGATGAGGAGTCGGAGCAGGAGTTTGGATATGTGGTTTATGGACCTGTCACGCAGTACACCAAACACAGTGATGAACCAGCTGCAGATGAACAGGAAGTAGATTCTCTTGGTTTCCGTGGTGACGGCCATCCTGGAGCCGAGAGATTGTTTGACCAGCAGGGAACTATTTTTGAAGAGGACGCTCTTCCTGCAGACGACAGAAGCGCTGCAGAACCAAACCCTGTAGGTTATGTGGAACCTGTGTAGTTGACAGCCCAGGAGGTTGCTGAAGACAACGCTTCCGATCTAAATGGGGGTGCACTGACAGACTCATCACAAGAAGATGCATATGATCCCACCACAGATTCTGGAACAGCAGCACCACAAAGAAGACGATGTTTGTTACCAACGCCACCACATGACCCACCAGTTGCTGTAAGACCACAGATGAACCGGAAACCTCCGACGTACCTGCAGGACTATCTTGTAACCAAACAAGCCACCGTTTAACAACCTAAATGGCTGTTGAGAATCAACTGGTTGAGATAAGAAGCAAGAAAAAAAGCATTCAAGGGCTTGGAAATGGAAATGTCTTGAACCATCTTGGAGATACCTAGGAGTACCAACTAGTGTTTAGAAGATTGCTTGGACGTCAATTTTTCAGATAGGGGGAGATCTGGTTTGGATGACGTGAAAGTCATTTTCGCACAGAGGGGAGAATGTAGCAGAGTGTTTACTTTGTGTATTCATTATAAACCTGTTACTTATATTTTATTCAATTAAAATAAAATACATTAATAACATTACATTTGAAAACGGGTTTACATAATTTTGAAGCGTAATTTTTTGTCAAAGGTTAGATCCTTATGACGTATTTTACTTGAAGCTTATCTCTTGAATATTCATTTGGTCACATTGCTTCTTGGATAGTTTTCAATGGTCTATTTAGTTTTCAATGCTCTTGTGATTTTTTTTGTTTGACTTGGGCAGATTTACCAAAGATTTCGAACAGTCCAGTTGTGTTTTCCGCCATGTTCATCAAGTCAATTCTGATATTCTGATGTACCACCATTGATTTTTATACTTGCTGTGGTCATCGACATTATGACATTTAATAATGGTATATCTAGTTTACAACTGTATTTGAAGATGTAATTGCTGTTGCCATCATTATCCTGTTACCACTGCATATTTCACTCTACACGTGATTTATTTAATAAATTGGTACATAATACAGAACCCTAGACTTGTGCTATAGATGGAATGGGCCTAAAACCCGTCTATTACATAAACATTCTTTTTTCAAAACCTTAATGCTATGAACTTGAGGAATTACCAACCTTAAGTGTTTTGTGGCTTTCTCATTGCTAGCGCCTCAGTTTTGTAGCGTTCCTGTTCAGTTTTGTTTTTGTGTTGTTTCTTCTTTTTGTGTTTTATGGGCTGGTCCTTTTCTTCAGTCTTCTTGTATTCTCGTTTTTGTCTTGTTTCTACACTTTAATTTATATAATGTTCTTGTGCATTGTTCTTTCGATATTATACTGCCATACTTTTATCATGTTTTGATTTTTTTTTATTCTACGGTTTCACTCTTCTTCCCTTTTGCTTCTGTATTCGTATGCTGATGTAGTTTTGCATACTTGAGTACATAGTCTTAGTTACGATTGTTTAAAAGGGTTGACACTGCCAAATCTTGTTTAGTATTTAGCATTTAAATGATGAGATAATCAGCCATCTCAGATTTTCGACTTCTAAACTCTTAAAAAGATCAGCAACTCACAGCAAAAGTAAGTCTGTTGTAACACCAATCATGTTTCTTTAATAGTACCTACCGGAAGTAAATATTTCAATTTTTCCTTCAATAGTACGGTGATTTCAGAATAGACGACAGTCAGGCTAGCAACGCCAAGTTATTACAATAGCTTGTGCTAGGAGACAAAAATTAATTGATGTATTATCAGTAATAAGTACATACCAGATCCTTTTAATGTATCCACGTCACCCACTACATTTGGAAGAGTGTTTCTAACATATGCGGAAAATTTTTCCTCCTCTTTAACTCTGTCTTCGAGTTCTACAGCAACCTTTCTTAATGTTGACCATTTTTTCTCTGTCTCTTCCACACCACTCCGTACGTTGGTAAGGTTCTGTTGTAATCTTCCTGCTGTCGTCGTCAACTCATCGTTCAATTCTTTAATGTTACCTTGAATACTCTTTAACTCCGATCTTTGTTTAACAATTTCCTTATCATTTAATTTAATTTCACCTTTCAACTCAAACTGTTTTTCTTGAAGTTCCTTTTGATTTTCCTCTGAAGAATCTACACGCTTCTGCATTACTGTAATCTTTTGAAATAAACGTTTTGAGTGTTTGTTACAACCTTGTATTCTGCTTTGTATAGAAAGAGCTCTCACCGCTTCACCTTTTATGTTTACACTAATAGTACTTATTGTCTGCTCTAATTCAATAGCTTTATTGGTGGCATTCTCAACGTAGTGAAAACTTGGTTTCATCTTTTCAATTGTACTTTTCATTTGATCTAAACTTGTATTAACTTCATTTAGTGAAGTTTGTAATGATGTAACATTATCCGATGCTTCGCCGACATTTTTTACTAATTGTTTTTGTTTGTCAATAGCAGGAATCACCTTACTTTCTGTTTCTGTAACATTTAACAACAGGATAGAAAAACGTGGTTCCAAATTATTTAATACATCAGTTAAATTATCTGTATGATTTTTTTGATTTGAAACATCTGTCTTTAACTGATCAACACTATCATTCATGACACTGACTTCCCGTTTAATATTGCTCAATGTGTTGTTTGCATCATTTACATTTGCTTCCGTATTTGAAAATTCTTTTCTTAGTGGCTCAAAGCGTTCATTTACATTTTTTAAATCTAACTTCACATGATCCACCTTTTTCTTTAATGGAGGTACAACATTTTTCATTTCCTTTAACATTTCAAGAAATTCCACGTTCTTGTTCATTTCAGCAAATCTGTAACCATACTGACTTAATTGGTAACCATACTGACTTAATTGGATAGAATTATTAATGGTTACAGCTGAGAGTACGACTACGACTGCACCTAATATATAACTAAAATGAAACAAAACATATAATAAGATTTGCAATTGCAAGCAATAGCCAATGTCACCCAAGACATTGCATCTCATTTGCAGCCTCAAAATCTACAAGTACTAATTGAAAATAATTTGCCTTAAGATTATCTGAAAGGTCTAATCAAAAGAAATAATCATGTTAATTATGAAGTACAAATGGCTTATCTTCAAAAGATATACCGGTATAAAATGTAAAAAATAAATACCGTTAAAATCAAGGAAAAAGTCTCATGATTCAATTACCTAAAAAAATTGCACCGGAAACTATCAGATGTTCTATTGAAATAAGGCTGTCAAGAGCCTGTATGCTCACCTGGACCATGGCTGACATATAGACACGGTCAAAATAACCTCAAATTAATTGAAAGGGTCATATTTTCAAGTATGCTAAAAAACATCGAAGTAATAACCCATAATGTTAAAATGTGTTTGTTTTGACAGCCATCTTGGATCTAATGAGTGATTTAAAAAAAATAAAATAAAATTGTGACGAGCAAGGTGAAATTTCATCATTGCCAAAACATAACGATTTATGTCTTATTATTTTACTAAGACCTTATATTTCTTACAGTCCAAAGCTAAGAAAGCTTTACGTATATAGAACATTTAAACCACAAAATCATACATAAATATGTTGTCAGAAGAATTGGTTGCCATTTATCACCTTCGACAAATACCTAAATGCAGGAAAAAGCTGTCATTTTCATAAACCACCAAAAAGGTTATACCTTTAAGGAACAGAATACAGCTGATATATTGGGTTGGTATCAATTGTCTGAACACACCTATCCATGAACATTTTATGAAAATGTGTGTATGCTACATGTGTCACACTCCTGACAAGTACTGTGAAAGTACTATTGTTCGTGGGGTTCCAATTTTCGTGGATTTCGTGGTTCGCTTAAACCACGAAATTAAGTTCCCATAGAGTTTCAATGTATAAAATTGAAACCACGAATTTAAGTACCCACGAAATAGTGATGTTTAGGAAAACCACGAAAATTGATGTCAACGAATAAAAGTACATCCACAGTAATTTAAACACTTTTTAAAAGGCAATAGACATGATAAAATCAGCTGAAAATATGATACTATACACGAAGAAAGCTATATTTTCTCATTCTATCAATATAAGCATGAAAACTGTCTACAATGTAGGGCAAAATAAATCGAAATAAATCACAAATTTGAAAAAAATGATTTTAAAATGGTAACATAAATAACAAAAGCCAAACAGTAGTAGTATATACGGGAAAAATGTGTAGGTTTTGCTCGTATTTGTTTGGTTTTTTTTCCAACACTTAAGACTTTGCTTTAAGCACTTCAGAAGTATATAACAAAAAACCGTGTAGGTTTTGCTCATTCTCCAACACTCAAGACTCTGCTTTAAACTTGACGTTTAAACAACACCATGGTTTTTATTCACCCCATTAGCAGCAGCAGAAAGCACTACAAGAAAATAACAAATTCGACCAAACTTTTAAGTAAAAAAATTTTGAACTTTCTTCATTTTTTTCCGTGTAGGTTTTGCTCATTCTCCAACACTCAAGACTCTGCTTTAAACTTGACGTTTAAACAACACCATGGTTTTTATTCACCCCATTAACAGCAGCAGAAAGCACTACAAGAAAATAAAAAATTCGACCAAACTTTTAAGTAAATCTTCATTTTTTTCCGGCGGAGTTTTAATCTCACCTATTTTTTGTTTTTCCTTGTAAAAAGTACTCATAGTATTTAAAATACACTCGAATTCTTCTCCAGAAATTTTCTCATCTTTTAAAGCCTGACTTATTTCGTTTGCAACCTTAAACTTAAACTCTCTTGCCAAAGCAAGTCTTTTCTCCAATTGTTTTTGTCGTTTTTTCTTTCTGTTGGAAAATGCATTTAAAATAAAAATAGTAATAGAATTTATCACAGCCAACGAACTCAACGGAGCACCAGCTATTATGCCAATACCCGAGGCCGAAATACCGACTGCAGAGCCAGTTGTTATAACATTTAAACTAGTACAAATGGTAAGCGCAGATGACACAATGTTGGCTGTTCGTTTGTTTTTTTTTTTCTAGTTTCTTTTCACATGTCCGGACTTCCGAACACAAATCTTGCTTCAAGCTGTCCAAAGCACGACTTCTAAACTCTGCCATATTTTTATATAAGAAAGAAAAAAATAATCTAGTAAGAAAAAATGTTTAGAGGAACACAGTTCTGCGACCGGTTTGAGTATTGTAACTTTTTACTAGACACTCCCATAAGAACTCCCCCAAATGGACAAGCACAAGTCAAAACGGATTACAAATTTAGCATAAACGATAGGGCTTCGTTTTATGACTGGTACAATGGGTATTTTTTGATGAAGTTCAAAGTAGATAAACTAGCTGACGGAACAGCACCAGATAATGACACAGTATCTGTTATTTCAGATGTAACCAATTTTCTCAGTCAAATGACAGTCAGACAAAATGGAAAAATAGTGTACGACTGCAACAACCTATCACTTGCAAATCACGTCAAATCACTACTCACACTTTCAGACGGAAATGTGAGTAGTCTAGGCAAAAACAGCTTTATTTACCCGGATAATGTTGCAACTACTGATGAAAATTCAGGGTTTAAGGCGAGAACCGCGCTCACAAATGCACTTGCAGAGGTAACAGCAGAAATACCACTGAACAGATTTTCATTCTTCCAATCACTAGAACAAAATCTTTTACCCCCAGCACAGATGGGAATAGCCGTAGAAATAAACGACAATTACTTGCTGTTCAAGGCCGCTGGGGCTGATGACGGTAGAGTTGTAATTACACACTTTGAACTTTGGATCCCCAGACTAAAACTGAATTCTGTCGGTCTGTCGACCGTAACTTCAGAATTACATGAAACCGAGGCGGTGGACATACCTAAGAGAATCCATTCACACTAGTAGCTCGAGTCAATCTGTTGAAGGGTCGTACCGCATTACAACAGGAATAAAACACCCAAAACACGTAATCATATTCTTACAAAGAAATGGAAAACACAACGACCAACTCCAAAATCCTCTGTTACTCGACACTTTCAAAGTAAATGCAGCAAACACAAATTGTACCCTCCTGACAGCCAGATTAGAAGTTGGTTCTGGTATCTTTTACCTGGAAACGGGATATAGCTCGACTCAAATGAGCAGAATCTTCAGAGATGCCTGTAATTTTAAACCCAATGCAAGCAACGACTATGATACCGGGAACATGCTTACCCTTATCAACTTTGGCTCCCTATACGGACTAATCTATTTTGATTTAACTTACGCAGACGAATCGGTGAGTATGGAGAGAGAACACATCCCTGACGCTGCATTACAGACTGAACATTCCCCCAGCTGCTCCCTACCGAATCTTTGCCCTTGTACTGAACGAAGAAGATATAATTTTGGACACAATTGGAAATGATATAGTAATTATCTAGGGTATTAAAAAATGAGTAAATACGTTAACTATAGTCTTGGTCTATCCGAAAGTCAGAGAAAGAATCTAGCTAAAGCATACAAAGACATATCTTCTCTAACATTTAGACTAACAAACAACCAATTAACAGGGGACTTTCCTATGGCGCTAACACAAACAAAAAATGAAAAAAATACAGAAAGCAAAGGCCTCTGGTACTGGGGTTCACATAAGAATTTCAAAGACACAAATGACAAAACAATCACAAAATGGAGGTTTTCTTGGAGCACTCGCTAAACTTGCACTTCCGGTCATAAAGACAGTGGCATCCAAATTATTACCTGCCCTTGGCATCGGAGCGGCCTCCGCTCTAGCTGAAACCGGGGTGAAAAAGGTGCTTGGTAGCGGGGTAACAGCAGACGTACCACACAACAAAATCACCACCCTCTTACAAAAACCCTACGTTGACCACCTAACAAAAACACAGAAGAGCAATTGCAGTCAGCACTCAAAAAGAAATCGGGAACTGGTCCTAGAATCACAAAAAGACAACAGACCGGTGGATTCCTTGGTATGTAAGGCAGTTTGGCAGTGCCATTGATGACCGGCCTAATGGGGAAAGGACTACAAGTTGAACGCCAATCTGGCAGAGGACTACAAGTAGACAGCGTACCCAGACCCTACGTCATGCAAATAAAAAGACGCTTGAACCGCTAACTAACTTTGACATTTTAGACTGGGTTGATAAACTACGTATTACCTCTTTCAGAGGGGTTGATAGTAGGGACGATCTACCAATCAGACCAAACAAGAATGATTGTGGTATTCTTAATTTGGACGCTACAAGTGGGGAAGGGACTCATTGGGTGTGTTGGGACTTTCGTAATAAGAGGAATATTTACTTTGATAGGTATGGTCTTTCACCACAAGAATTTATTGACTATATAAAGGGTAAATACAGACGTAACACAATCCAGTACCAACACAAACTAAGTGTTCTATGTGGCTACTTCTGTCTATTCTTTCTACGAGAAGCACAAGAGAAAGACATCTACGATATAATGCACAAAGACCTTAGTCCGACGGATACAATAAAAAATGAAATACTATTTAAAGAGTACTTCAAAAAATGAACTACTGCGTAAAAGAGAAAAAAGTCACGGAGTCTCTTTCTCCAAGGGTCGTACAATTATCCAACGGTAAGTTCATAGAATACGGCACGTGTGCCAGCTGCAAAATCACGAAAACCAAGTTTGTGCGTGGCACCGCCGGAGGTAAACTTGACATACACAAGGCCATCAAACCTATGGTACCAAAGGGACACAAGGCCATCAAACCTATGGTACCAAAGGGCGGAATTACTATCCCAGGAACGAATTACTGTGGGCCTTACAACGCAATGGACTAACCCACCAAGAACAAATTAGATAGGGTTTGTAGGAGTCATGATCTTTGTTATGATGCGCAGCACGACAAACGGAAATGTGACAAGCAGATGATGTCTGACCTAAAACAAGTAAAACCATCATCAGTCGGTGAAGCTGTAAACAGCAAACTGGGACTCGGTGTAAAAAAAAAAGGAGAAAATAAAGTCGACAGACAAACTAGCAGAAGAACTACATAAGCAAGCAAAAAGAGAGTTCCCTCTCAGACAAGTAAGAGTATCACATGTCGATGACACCTGGAGTGCAGATCTCGTAGACATGCAAGCTTATTTCAGAGATAACAAGGGGTACAAATACTTACTAAATGTGATTGACGTATTCAGCAAATACGCTTGGAGCGTTCCACTAAAATCAAAGACAGGACAAGAAGTGACTATTAGATTCGAGAGCATACTAAAAGAGGGAAGAACTCCAGAATTACTATGGGTCGATCAGGGATCATAGTTTTACAACCAGAAGTTTAAGAAACTCCTAGAAAACTACAAAATAAGAATGTACCACACTTTCAATCAGGGAAAGGCTGTAGTAATAGAGCGCTTCAATCGCACACTCAAAGGTAAGATGTTTCGCTACTTTTCCGCCAATAACACCTACAATTATATCTCAGTACTTCCACTATTAGTAGAGCAGTACAATAACTCGAAGCACTCGTCAATCAAAATGAAACCAGTAGAAGCAAGCAAATCCTCCGTTTACTGAGATACGAAGGAAACTAAGAGTCGAAAGACCCGAAAATTCAAACTAGACGACACGGTCAGAATATCTAAAAAGAAAGGCACGTTTGAAAAGGGTTATACACCCAAATGGACCGAAGAGGTATTTACTATTTCGACTATCCAGTACACAGAACCAATAACGTACAAGATCACGGACTTGAATAACCAGCCAATAGAAGGAGGCTTCTACGAACAAGAACTCCAGAAGACAGACCAAGAGACATACAGAATAGAAAAGATTATCAAACGGGATCACAAAAATAGAAGAGTATTTGTTAAATGGAAAGGGTATTCAAACGACTTTAACTCCTGGATTCCGATGTCGGGATTGCAGTCTCTGAGATATTCTCTATTTATCTTATACTTTAGCTAATACTTCTCGAGTCTTTAGTACTTCCAGTAAATCTTCGGGCACCCGCACTCTAAAGTTTATTCCTCTAAGAGGATCGTACAAATGTACGATCTTCTCTTTCTTTTGAAGATCAAGTATATCGAAAACTCCGTTTGGCAGTCCTCCCAAAGTTATCACTGAATCACTATTCATCTTCTTTAACTGATTTTTATCATATAAATTACACTAAAGCTTAATTTCGACTTCAATGACATTTAGTGAGGTCATTGGAGAAACTAGCCAAACGATTCCGGTTGGGGCTATAACTCCAAAGAATATTTCGTCGTTCTTTTCAAACGTCTGACTCATTTTTATCTCAAATTGATTATAACCACCGATGGATTTCCTGGTCTCTAGAATTTCGGTGCTAGTTATTGGTGTCGTCTCTTTTTTGTAACATGAGATGTACGGAGGAGTATCTTGTCTCATACCCCCGATGCACAAACGGACAGTAAATGAGGGTGTACACTTATCCTTGAATTTTATCCACTGCTGAAACCCATCCCCGGGTGAGTGTAAGATCTTCCCTTTGATTTCAAATGGTTTATCAATAGTCAAGTTGTTGTCTGGAAGCCCGATCGGTATCGGAGTTACATGAGGAGCAATACGTAGACATACCGAATAGACCGCCCGGAGAGTAACTAAAAGTGTGTGGTGTTGTGTTAACCAGAGGACTTAGATATACATGTTGGTATTGTTCCTCCGGGGTTAGACTAAATTTTCTTACCCGATAACCTGCTTCCTCTTATACTAAACATCACATATTTAGCAATATAACCCAGGTGTAATTTCACTTCTTGAGCCCCATTAGAAAGATCAACGGAATACTCTTTTTTCCATTGTCCTAAGTTCCCTGCAGACTGATGAAGTTCATTTCCAAAATCATTCCAAGTATGACACTCTAAGGAACACGCTTTACCATTTAGTTCAATGTCGATATTGGCGATTATCTTTTTTTGAAATAGACCTATAACGTCACGCTCTCTAATTATTTTATATTCAGTAGTTTCGCCGGCAGTATAGAGAATACCGGTAATTCCTTCTTCTGGGAAATCTAGTTCAGAACCGTAATCACGGATATAATATTGAATATCTTTCCCAATACTCTGTAGGAATCGGAACAACGAATGAGTGGGTTTCTGTAATTCGACCACCGCAATCCTACTCTTCTCGCTTAATTTCATAATTGATCGATAGAATGTAAAAAGAAGTGAACAAGTAGCGCTATTTCTTATTTTCTCGATATGAAAAAGTGTTGTCTCGACCTTATTATCTGTTCTTACTCTTGTGAAAGATATTTCCTTTGATGCGTTCAATTGATCTATCTTCAACATGATCTTAATTTGGTTATTAGCTACGCGCTCTTCTGGCGACTCAAATATTAATTGCGCACCAAACAAATAAAGAGTTTCATCTGTCGGGTTTAGGGTTAGTTTCCAGTTGTCGAGATCCTCCTCTATATCACCGTTGTTATAGGATTCGTCCGATAACCACTTGACTTTTACATTCGTAGTCAAATTATAATATCCGGGTTTCACTCTTGCAAGAAATGATGCAGCTTTCTTTTTCTCGTACTTCTATCCTCCTGTTTTATCAAAAAATCTCCTTAATCCTCTCTTGTTATCCTGAATTTTAGTATCTATTTCACTTTTTGTATAACCCTCATAATCGGCTAGCTTGGTGTCTACCTCAGTCTTAGTATAAACAGGGTCTAGCGCATCAAATTTAGCGTCTACCTCAGTCTTAGTATAAACAGTACTTATTTTTTTCTCAAGTTGTGATAGGTGAATTGGTCTTAGATACTGTCTGCGCAAGTCTTTTCTTAGTTCTCGTTCACTTGCAGCAACAAAAGCCTTACTAGCAAACCCCGCTGCAAAGTTCCGTTTCTGTGTGTCTATTTTCTGCTGCAGCGACTTCTTGTTTACCGCACAGGTTGGGTCATCTAAGTAGGCCTCGAGTCCCCTAATATACTTCTTATTCATGTCCAGGTCTTTACGCGCTACCGCAGGAAAGAAAGTATCGCTTATTTGCTTTATTGTTGCTACGTGGTCGTTGCCGGAACCGGGTGAAAGACCTATGATTTTGTGCCCACCCATATCCAAATCTTGTCCTTTACGGAAACACTCTCTACGCACTCTATCTAACTGAGTCTTGCTCGCATACTTACTTAGCACTGCATCAAAATTAGTCTCCGTTTGTCCTACCGGACCTCCTGACACCGTCTGAGATATTTCATTAAATATACCCATTTTTATTACTTATCTTTTATAAAAGGAAGAAAAAAATGTTGGACGAACTAAAGGATCTAGCTCAAAAGAAGTCAAAAGCAGA
Source organism: Modiolus philippinarum (assembly GCA_002080025.1). Taxonomy (NCBI): domain Eukaryota; kingdom Metazoa; phylum Mollusca; class Bivalvia; order Mytilida; family Modiolidae; genus Modiolus; species Modiolus philippinarum. The sequence goes on along the minus strand of MJUU01033098.1, from coordinate 232,292 downwards.
GAAAGCGGTACAGGACTTCAAAATGAAGAAGGAAAAAGTAAAATTAAGAAAAAGTGTACGGTCGGGTAGACTCAAGGAATTCTTTGAACCAGTAACGAAAGCAATAGAAAAAATACCAGAAACAAGGATAACACCGCAAGTTGGTCAACTAGTACCCGTGCCTAATATTATGGATCTTCCTGTTCCTAATATTATGGATCTTCCTGTTCCTCTTGCATTAGAGGAACCGGAGGAACCGAAGATAGTCGAAGTGGAAGCAGTTGGCGTGAATATCAGTAAGTATGATGCCGAGGAACAACTAGAAAATAAAGATTACCTGGATAACGAAGCCAAGATCAGTAAGGCAAAGGGTATGAATGTGTTGCTGGGAAAACTGAAATCCGGGGCGCAATCTCCACAAGATATCGAAAATCTTCTGGACAAAAAGAGAAAGTATTACCAGGGATTGAAGGGGAAAAGTGGGAAATGACTGGCATCCAATGGGTCGTACAAAATAGACACTACCGGCTCCTTTTCTGATCTACTGCTGGATTTGGAACAGCTTCTCGAATATAATAGGTTGTACGGACTAGACAATAAACGACGAAAGGGTGGACGACGACTTCGTCGACCTAGTGACAAAGAGGTACAATCCCAAAAAAGCGTATTCTGAATCTGGAAAGCGGATATTTAGAAAACTAGTCACTCTTTCATCACACCCTCTGGTAAAGACAAGCGGCAAATACAAGAATATTTTGTGTGACGCGACTAGTCTTGTAGATCGGCTAGAGCTTCTGATTGCTGGTATCGAGTCTGGCAATACCAGTGACGAACTAGTAAACGAAGGAATGTCCATTCTGGACACTCTTCTGGAGAATGGGGATATAACGGAAGAACAGCATGAAGGGATTTATAGAAAATATTTTGAGTAATAAAAAATGGATCAAAAGATAACACTTTCTAGTTATGCGGCAAGAAAAGGGAAAAACACCCCTTCTCATTTTGTGACCCAGTTCGAAGAACCCTTGGTACTAGATAAGAATAGGCAGTATGCCTTCGGCCTATCCCAAATAAATAGTATGACTTACAGTTGGTATAATATTTCTGAGTTCTATGGTAACAAGAAAATAAAGTATAGTCTTGATTCTGGGAGTACATTCAAGGAATTGTCGTTTGCCGATAGAAACTACAGCTACGGGAACATGTCCTCTTATATAGCGGAATTTCTATCGGTAAACGACAAAGTCGAAGACAGTCCAATTAAGCTGGACTTTGATCTGACGAGCTTTAAGGTGCTAATCACACTACAGGAAAATACACAACTAGACTTGAGAGATGGGAACTTTGCCGTGTTAATCGGGTTCGACAAAAAAATAGTAAAGGAGATGGAATACGGAAACAAATTATCCAATATCACTAACGGGATAGATAGTATTTATATTCATTGCGATTCGATCACTAGTTCCGTTGTAGACGGTAAGTCGGGTGACGTAATCTACGTCTTTAGTACTGCAAATCTAACTCGTAGTTACCCGTTCGAGAGAACACCGTACCACATAGGATATTCGAGAGTGAATAAGACAAGGATTGACTCGATTCGTGTTTGGGTGACCGACGCAGACGGCAGAAATATAGACCTGAATGGTGTTGACACCAGTTTTACTTTTATTCTGAGAGAAATATAAACGGTAAGAAAAAATGAGAAAAGTATATAGTAAGGAGTTAGGAATATATGTTTTTGTTGACCCGGTAACGAGAGAACAAATAGGTGGTGGTCTATTTAGTACTGCTGCAAAGCAAGTGGCAAAAGAGACAATAAAGAAATCTGCCATTGCAGCAATAGACACTGGGAGTAAAAAACTTGGTGAAAAAGTGGAAGAGTACGTAGCAGACAAAATAGCACCAACGAAAACACCAGTTGCAAAACCAGGTGCATTGATTAAAGAAATAAAAAAGTATGCCGACGAAAGTGTCGCATCAAAAATTGGGAAAATATTGGTCAAGGGGAGCAACCGGATCCAAAAAAGAATTAAAATTATACTATAAAAATGGGAAGAAGAATACTATATGAGACAGATATCGAAAGGAAACAAGCCCACAATGAACATCAAAAGAAATATTACGCTTCCCACAAATTTTACTGTGAGATATGTAACAAACTCCTTTGTATTTCGGCCAAAAAGTACCATATTAACTCTGCGGCTCATCGGAAGCCATTTGTAGAATAAAAAATCATTCAAAAGTTACAAATATGAATTATAACGAAAAGAATGGAATTAGAACGTACACTATTAGTTACCCCCAAGAAGTACTAACTAGTGATGAGGTAGGGGTGATATCAGGTTAATAAAAGAAAGACTGGATCACGCCGTTTCAGACGGGTTTGCTGATGGCGCTGACGTACTAGTAAAATTTGTGTCTATACTGGTAGCACACCAAGTTACAAATATAATACCACCAGAGTATGAACTCGTTTCTTATAAGGGAGTTTGGTGATTTTGTCGCACTTTATCAGCAGTACGTAAACCTTTCTCTGCCTCCAAATGAGGATTATGTACACGAAATCATAGGAATTAAAATAAAAGTAGTGAGACCACCCAGTGGTGGATGCTGGAATAGGGATTATTCGGAGACGATAGTAGATGGGGTTAAAAGGAAACGCCCATTATCGACCAATAATAACTGTTTGTTCCGGTGCTTGCAAAAAATAAAACCAGATTTTAATCCTACAATCACTTTCTGTGATGAGATACGAAGGGGATATGGTTTGGCCCCTAAAACGCCGATCCCGTTCCCAGTAGCGTGGGACATAATAAAAAGGTACCAGATACCTGTCGGTTTATTCTGTGAAGAGACAAAAGAGCACCATAACAAAGAGCACCTCACCAACATAGAGCTAGCAGGGGGTCATTACAGTCTTATTATCGAGCAAGAAAAGAAGAAGTGTTTATCTTGTGGCGATACGTATTTTGGGGAAAAGCATACTTGCTCGGTTGTTTGCTCTCGTTGCGGTACTCGATATAAGAAAAAGCACAAGTGCAACGATAACACATCTGGTTATTATCAGGCAGTAATACAGAAAACGGGTAGGTATTTGATCCGGAGGACAATGAAGAATAAAGGGCTAAACCCCGACGTAATTCACTACGATATAGAGACTTATACGCAAATTGTCGATGGTCACGAGGTTCATACCCCGTACATCCTAGGATTTGTGGAAAAAGACGGAGTTTTCTGTTACTACGCTGGTGATGATTGCGTCGACAATTTTGTACGATATGTGATGAGTAAAACTAGTGAGCTCGTTATTAATGCTTATAACGGGAGTAACTTCGATCACTACTTCTTGATTAAGAGTATGAATAAAATGGGGTTAGCTCCGGAAAAATTTATTATGAATAATGGGAGTATAATTGGGTTACAAAAAGATACACTCCGATGTTTCGATCTGATGAAACACATAGGTAGTTCTTTGAGTCAGGCACTGTCCGATTTTGGGTGTAAAGTACAAAAGGGTGAATTTGATCACAGTAAGGCTTGTAGATGGGAAGATATGGGGGGTGAAATGAGAAAGGAGTGCCTTTTGTACCTCCAGTCCGACGTACTTGGTCTACAAGAGTTGTTCGGCAAGTTAAATAACCAGTGTTACAAAGATTTTGGTAGGGATATTACTAATTTTATTTCGACTAGTTCTCTGGGGTTTGATATTTGGATAGATTATACACCAAAAGGAGTTATGGTTGACTTGTCTGATTCGACAGAGGTGGAGAAAAATATCAGGAAGAGTATTTATGGTGGGCGGTGCTATAAGAGCAAGACTGAGTTTGAATCTGATCAGTATGAGGAAGTACTAAAAGAAAAAATAAAGTACGATGATGTGACCGATTTCCTGTTGAATGTGGTGTCGTCTCTCTTTATCCCACTTGTATGCTGCACGAATATCCGGTGGGACAACGAAAATATACTAGTGGTAACGAGATGAAGGGTAAAATGGGGATATATAAAGTTCGGTATATTGCAAATAAGAAACTGCTTCATCCAGTAGTAGCAAGAAAGGACGAAAAAGGGGCAACTAAGAGGGATTTGGAGGACTCGGAGGGTTGGTATACTTCAGTCGATATAGACCAAATGATTAAATACGGCTATAAAGTCGAGATTATCGAGGGATATTATTGAGAAAAGACTAGTAAGGTGTTTTATGATTATATANCAAAAATTCTTCCAAACCAAGAAAACTAGTCAAAAAGGAAGTGTTCAGTATACACTAGCAAAGCTACTGATGAATGGGTTATACGGGAAGATGATCCAAAGACCGATATTCAATCACACTCAGACTATATACAAAAATTCTTCCAAACCAAGAAAACTAGTCAAAAAGGAAGTGTTCAGTATACACTAGCAAAGCTACTGATGAATGGGTTATACGGGAAGATGATCCAAAGACCGATATTCAATCACACTCAGACTATATAAGGGACAATAATGAATATTGGGAGTTCCACCACAACTATATGGAACTAGTTTCAAATACTTGGTATGTGTCCGGTAACTTGAGGTCCGAGATTGACTCGGTTGGTAAGATCAGTAAGCCGTCACATGTTGGTGCTTTTGTTCTGGCTTATAGCCACAAGATCATGTACGATCATATGACGACCTTGAACCCGAAGTCCGAAATAGATTCTGATTTTTATTATACTGACACCGATAGCCTTCACGTGCCCGGTGAACAAGCAAAACTAATACCTAATTATAATGGGAATAACTTGGGTGATCTGGCTAACGACTACACAAAGGATGCTAAGATAATTAAGGCGGTTTATATTGCACCCAAGTTGTATATGACCATTACAATGTAATTAGTGTTAAGACGAAGGGTAAGGGACTAAATAAGACCAAGTTAACGCAAGAAGACTTCAAGAAAATGTTGGAGGGCGAAGAAGTAAAGAACACAAGAGCGTTTTCCATGAAGAAGGTACATCTAAAGAAGACTTCCAAAGAACGGGGTATTGATCATTTCAGTATTCTTCATCTCAGAAACTTTGAGAGACGTGCGAACAAAAACGAATACAAGGGAAGAATTTTCTTTGAGAAGAATAAATCTTTTCCTATAGGAGGCTGCCGTCTACCACAGTCCACATAAATCCATGACGTTAGAGGTTTATGTGCTATGTCTATCATATGGTAGACAGTCCACATAAATCCATGACGTTAGATTTTTATGTGCTATGTCTATCATATGGTAGACAGTCCACATAAATCCATGACGTATATACAATGTGTATACGTTAGAGGTTTATGTGCTCTGTCTACCATATAACTTAATACCGAAGTTACTATGAATTTACTTTCTGCATATGCGCATTTCGACAACTTATGTCTCATCAGTGCAGATAAAATCTAAACGTTTGGAAGACCATAAACTCAAAAATGTTTAAAAACTGATAGAGAACAAACCAAAGTGATCTAAATTTAAAATTTGATAGACAGTCCACATAAATCCATGACGTTAGAGGTTTATGTGATCTGTCTACCATATGATAGACAGTCCACATTGGCAACAGGCTGACATCGTATTGATTTTTATTGCAGTTTCACTGCGGCGTATCGATTACCTATTAGAGGTACAAAAAGGAGATTAAATAGATTTTAACAAGTTAAGAAAACGTATTTTGTATATGAAATATTTTTTTTTGTCATTAAAAGTAATTTGTAAAATAGATTTTAAAAAGTTAAGAAAACGTATTTTGTATATGAAATATTTTTTGTCATTAAAGTAATTTGTAAAATAGATTTTAATAAGTTAAGAAAACGTATTTTATATTTCCTGATCAAAACAATGAAATATTTTTTTGTCTGGCAAGTTAAGATACAGAAAAGAATATTTATTTTTGGTTATTTCAATTAGCGTATTTCTTGAAGACCTGAAGTTCTGAAGATATAAGTTCTCTCTCCTTTTTACTCGGAATATTATACACTACGTAGAAATTACAATTCAGACGACAGTCTTTGGGTATCCGAAAATAGGACTGGCTCAAATAAATAACACTCATTTTCTTGTGCCTTCCACCTATAAAGTATTTCACAATAGAAGATTGGTCTTGTTGTGAACAAATATAGTCGTCAAAAAATACGATTTTTTGTTTGTTGTCTAAATCTGATAGTTCGTCGATGTCTTCAACTTTATCATTAGATAGTTGCACCAAGTCTTCTATATCCACTCCTAGTTTTTCCGCTATTTTCTCGAATCTTCGAATTAGTTCCTTGTAGTAATGCTGCTCCAAATTATTTTGCGTAAAGAATAATTTTATCGTAATACAATAAGGGTTTAAATAAAAGGTGCATTAGCAAATTTGTTTTACCAGATCCACTCGGCCCAACAATGAGTCAACGGAAAAAATCACTTGGCATATTTTTTACTCCCTGTATTGTTTTAAAATTGTTCGTATCAGACTTTTCCGGGAAATATCTAGGAATCGTTGTCATTTTTATAACTTAAAGATTTCTGAGGTGAATAAAAACCATGGTGTTGTTTTAGGTATATTAGATGGGAGTGCTTAAAACAGAGTCTTAAGTGTTGGAGAAAAAAATGTGAGCAAAACCTACACATTTTGTTTGTTATATACTTCTGGAGTGCTTAAAGCAGAGTCTTAAGTGTTGGAGAAAAAAAAACGTGAGCAAAACCTACACGTTTTTTGTAATATACTTCGGGAGTGCTTAAAGCAAAGTCTTAAGTGTTAGAAAAAAAATGTGAGTAAAACCTACACATTTTTCCCGTATATACTACTTATGAGTACTTTTTACAAGGAAAAACAAAAAATAGGTGAGATTAAAACTCCGCCGGAAAAAATGAAGAAAGTTCAAAATTTGTTACTTAAAAGTTTGGTCGAATTTTTGATTTTCTTGTAGTGCTTTCTGCTGCTGTTAATGGGGTGAATAAAAACCATGGTGTTGTTTAAACGTCAAGTTTCAGGTATATTTGATGGGAGTGCTTAAAGCAGAGTCTTGAGTGTTAGAGAATAAGCAAAACCTACACGGTTTTTGTTATATACTTCTGAAGTACTTAAAGCAAAGTCTTAAGTGTTGGAACAAAAAACAAATGCGAGCAAAACCTACACATTTTTCCCGTATATACTACTAACAGTAGAATTCTCTTGAAATTGGATTTCATCAACAGAATGGCAAACAAAAATCAGATTTGAAGATATTTTGATAAAGGTTAATAATTTGAAGAAAAATGTTGGTTTGAATATCCAAAATGGTTTAGAATTAAATGAAGATGGTACCAGAACAAGAAACTTGTAAGGAGTGTGACATACATATTTTATTGAAATAAAACTTATGTGATACAATGTTGCTCAATTTAGATATGAGAAAAGACATTCAATGAATAGGGCAATACCCCTTCTTATCCTTTAAAATTCTAGAAGGCCATTTCCTTCTTGATTTCCATATCTTAAGAAAAATTTTATGGTTTTTTGACAATTTTTTCATAATGATTCTCATATTTTCTAAGTGTTTTGGTCTTAATACCCTTATCCTTCCATGTTAATATTTAATATTGCACTTGGCATTGTCAAAGGCATGTGGCTATTGTTGTACCATGATCAAAAACTTGAGAAAAAATTACTAAATGATATATGAATAAGCCCAAGTATTTGGTGTCACACTCCTGACATCACAATATTGCTCATATTCTACTATTTATGGTATCATTGCACTTTTTGTTTATCTTTATAAGTTTAACCATAGAACCTTTCAGGACACAGATGTATACTTAAAATAATTCAGCACATTTAAGAATGGTGTGCTGTTAAAAAGCAACTGTCACACTCCTGACATTTTTGGATACCTGTCTTTGATATCAATCAAAACCAGGAAATCCCAAACTTCAGATGACAAAAACAGCATTTTCATAAAGCTTAAGTACCAATATAAAATTAAATCTGGTCCAGACATTGATACCCTCTGTTAAGAAATGATAATGAGGCTTTACTTTAGAAAAAAAAGGCTTATTTTAACCATTTTAACCATCTTGATTTAGGATGCACACCTTTTCAATGACGGTCAGTGTAAACTTAATATGAAGTCTATTTAGATATAACTATGTAAATATTGAAGTTAAAGCATGTGGCAAACTGTCAAAATACTTTTGAACATCGCAAAAGCATTTAACTTTTTGTACCACAGCATTGAAATTTTTTTTTATTTGTCACACTCAAGGCGTCACTCTCCTGACAAAATAGGCATGTTTTTTGTAAATAATTTCAAACCCATGAAATTACTGTGATTGTCTTTGTTTTTTAAACCTACAACCCCCTCTCTGGCTTAATTATTGTTTGATTTATTCAGAAATTATGTAAAAACTTCATTTTTTAAAAATCATCCTGATGAGAACTTACCAGACATTTATGAAAGGAAGATAAATAAGGAAAATTGTGATGCAGTTTGTTTCCGATTGGATTAAAAGTAGTTTTAGATGGGAAGATCTTTGACTCTGGATTTCCATTGTATCAAATTTTCAACTAAGTTCCCACTGGCCACAATCTTTTTAAAAGGGACCATCCGAGGACTACTGTGACCAAGCTTTGTGAATTTATGGGAGGTCTTTGGATTCTTTTCCAAAGGATTAAACAACGTCCACTGCTGTCGTCCATCTTTGATGTAATGTGGACTTGCCGGATATTATTTTCATACAGGGCTAGAGACATTTGTGACGAAGTTTGGTTTTAATAAGCCAAGTAGTTTCAAAGGAGATGACCTTTGAATGTGCTTTCCCATGGGTTTGAATGTTAAAATAAGTTCCCCGTTGGGGGAGGGAGCATCCGGGAATTTTCGTCGCTGTATGCTGACTGACATAGAAGTTATATGGCCTAATGTTAAACTATGTTCCCTACTGCCGGCTATCTTGGATCTCATGCGGACTTAATTGGATACATTTTTACAGGAGCAATCTTGGGAAAATTGTGACCACGTTTTATTTGGTCAAGTAGTTTCAGAGTAGATCTTTGAAAGTGAACAGCTCTATATCAAATTTTAACGGGGTACCATATGCAGTTGATGCTTGACAGAAGCAAGAAAAAACATTTGAACATTTGAAAAACAGTGCAAAATTTCAAACATTTCAAAGTCAGTAGAGTGTGACTGTGGCAACATATACATAAAATGCCCCTGCAACTTATCTCCAACAGCTAATCAAATGTCAATGGGCTACCACTTGCTGTTGATGTTTAGCAGACGCCAAAAAAAAAAAACAAGAGTAGTAATAGATGTTTCATTCGTCAGAGCAGATCATGCTTACCGTTCCTGAATATCAGATGATACTTCCGGTTTTCAGTGGGAGATATCACTGTCAGTGATGCAGTTGTTTGTATTGTTTTGTATTTCATACTGTCATTCTTTAGTTTTGTCTTCGATGGTGTTTGTGGTACCGATTTGTCCCTATTATTGACCGAATACTGAGTAGATCTACAGAAGCTTATCAAACTTTAATCTTGGTACTGATTGAGAGATAGAGAAGTAACGCGTACTATGAATTTGAATTGAATAAGGGTTGCGAAATGACATTTATCAATCAGCCACCAAACGGATGTTTCAACACCATATTCTAGCTGGCTGTGTACGGGTGCCATGCGTAAAGCAGATCATGCCTACCCTTCCGGAGCACCTGATGATGTTGGTACCTCAAGTTTTTGTAGGGGTTCACACTGCTATTGCATTGGTTTTGTGGCGTTCTTGTCCATTTTTGTTTATTTGTTTTGTCTTTGTCGTGCTGTTTCACAATCCGTGTTGGATATGAATATAGATTTTTTATTCTGGAATTTGTCCTTTGCTTCGGTTTTTGTTTGCCGATGTATCCAAGCTTGTTCGCTAAAATACTGTGAAAAAATCAAGCTGACCTGTCCAGAAAAACTTAACATACTCTCTAAACCGTAAAACTGCCAAATGTACCACACATGACATACCCAGATACCAAATATCATTTAGCTACCACTATTACATACTGAGAAATCTAATAAACTCACTAGACTGTGAAATTAAGGTCATATAGCAGACTGTCATATACTATCAAAGACGAACCCACATACCAATTATCATTGACCTTCTCCTGAAAGATTCTAAGAAACTTAATGTAACTCACTAGAAGGCCATTGCAGACTGTCATATATTACCAAAGACCAACCCACATACCGACTATCATTGATCTATCACGATAAATTACCAATTTCTGAGAAACTGGCCTTACCAAAGACTAACCCACATATCATTTATCACTGGCCTAAAATAAATAGTTATTGAGAAACGGTTTACATGCTCACTAGACCGCAAAATTAATGTCAATGACAAAAGCCTTATACAACACTGTCATATACTATCAATGACCAACCTACAAACCAAATATCACTGACCTACCACAAATAGTTACTGAGAAATAGCACCTATTACAAAAACTTCACATGCAAACTACACAGTGAAGCTGATGTCAAAAACAATAAAGGGCTACGCCGAGCGCAGCATGATACGGCCGCAGCATGTCGAATACTGAAATTTGAACAAGTGTAATTCAAAATGAATGAGGATACAGTAAAGAGCTTGATACAGTAATTAAATGGACACAATAAAGAGCTTGAATCAGTTGCAATTTTGGCCCCTTTGGCCCCTTTAGCTCAGAAACGGGAAAACCTATGCCAAATTTGTTGACATACTACTGAAAGCTTATATCAAGAAAAATCCAAAGAAAAAAATCTGATCCAAATCTGATTTCAAATATTTCGAAAAATTACAATTTTGGTCCCTTTGACCCCTTGTAGCTCGAAAACAGTAAGAGCTATGCAAAATCCACTGCCATACTACTGACAGCTTACATCAAGAGGAATCCAAAGAAAAAAATCCTATTGAAATCCGATGAAAAATAAAGATTTCACATATTTCGAAAATTTGCAATTTAGGCCCCTTTGACCCCTTGTAGCTCGGAAACGGTAAGAGCTACGCAAAATCCGTTGACATACTACTGAAAGCTTATATCAAGAGGAATCCAAAGAAAAAAATCCCATTGAAATCCGATGGAAAATAAAGATTTCACATATTTCGAAAATTTGCAATTTTGGCCCCTTTGACCCCTTGTAGCTCGAAAACGGTAAGAGCAACGCAAAATCCGTTGACATACTACTGAAAGCTTATATCAAGAGGAATTCAAAGAAAAAAATCCCATCGAAATCCGATGAAAAATAAAAATTTCAGGTAATCAGCAAATTTGCTATTTTGGCCCAGTTCGGCCCCTCAAAGCTGGGAAAGGAAACAAGTTACCAAAAATATAAAAGTTGAGCGCTATATTAATTTTTCATAAGGAATCTAATGAAAAAAACTGCATCAAAATCGGACAAAAAATGAAAAAAATAGATTTTTGAGATTTCCCCCTTTTGGGACCCATTTATCTCATTAACGGTACATGTGACATGAAATCCGTTGACATACCTCTGATTAGAAATTTCCTTAAGATCACACTGAAAGAAACCCCATCAAAATCCGATAAATAATAAATATTCTACAGCCCAATATAAGAAAACGCCTAATTTGGCCCTTTTTGGCCCTTTTTAAAAAACGGGCGGGCCACAATACCCAAAACCAATCCCAACCTTCCTTTTGTGACAAGCAACATTATGTTAAAATTTCGTAAGGATTGATCAACTAGAACTGAAGTTATCGCACGGAAACCAAGAGTCTACAGACGCCGCCGACGACACCGACGCCGAAGACGCCGCCGCCAGTATCATACCAATATACGACCTCAAAAATTTGTTTGCGGTCGTATAAAAACAATATGGCAGACTGTCTTGTACTACTCAAGACAAACGCATAAACTCAATATCAATAACCTACCACTTAAAGTTTCTGAGACTTAAACTTAACATAAAAATTTACGTGGTAGCCGCTGCAGTCATACTTCGACGCAAAATTTCTCCCACCTCGGACAATGGAATCCATTGTTTTCACAGCGCAAGATTAAAAAAAAATCTCATACACGCTCGGGTAAAATTTTAAGCGTCTCGGACTCAGCAAGCTTCGTCCGAGTACTTAAAATCTTATCCTTGGGTGTATCAGATTTTTCTGCATGACACTCACCATGGTGTTAGATTCATATAGTCTCGCTGTCCATGTCTTTCAAAGCAATGTGAGACAAAGACAAAAATAGTAATGGTGCATTGCATGATACCCCGCCACGTTTTATAAAATTTCAAAGTTTAAAGAGGCATAACTCCAGATCACTGTGTACTTCTGAAATTGGCCTGAGTTTTATGGTAAACAACTTACCAATTAGAAGACACTATTTTATTTCATTCACAAGTTATCAGTCGGAAACCCTAAAATTTGCAAAATTTCAAAGTTTGAAGGGGCATAACCCATTGAACCTCTGAACCAAAAATCGAACTTGGTCAGAGTTTTGTGGTAAACAAATTACATACTAAGTTTAAGACAATATCTTCTTTCATTCAAAAGTTATCAGACGGAAACTCTAAAATTCGCAAAATTTCAAAGTAAAAAGGGGCATAACTCCAGAACCCCTTGGACCTCTGAACCCAAAATATAGCTTGGCCTGAGTTTTGTGGTAAACAAGTTACATACCAAGTTTGAAGACAATATATTATTTCATTCACAAGTTATCTTTCGAAAACCCTAAATTCGCAAAATTTCAAAGATTCAAGGGGCATAACTCCAGAACCCCTTAAACCTCTGAACCCGAAATCGATCTTGGCCTGAGTTGTGTGGTAAACAAGTTACATGCCAAGTTTGAAGACCTTATGTTATTTCGTTCACAAGTTATCAGTCGGAAACCTTCGGGGACAGACAGACGGACGGACGGACGGACACTTGACTGAGGGTATCACATAATACCTCGCTACTAGTGTGGCAGGGTATAAAACAAGAGGCTCTCAAGAGCCTGTATCGCTCACCTGGGTCATGGCTGACACAATAAGTCAAAATAATCACAACGTTTAAGGTTCTCATTTTTAAATTTGTTTATTAATGTTTAAGGGTCTCATTTTGAATTTTGCTGATGTTATATGATCCAAAATTAAACTATGTTCCCCACTGGCAGCTATTTTTGATGAGGCATAGACCAACTGTCACCTTTCTTGAAGAAGACCATGTAAGGATCATTGTGCCTCACTTTGGTTCCAATTGGCATAGTATTTTCAGAGGAGATCTTTAAATGATTTCCCATGGGGTCCAAGCTTAAACAATGTTCCCCGCTGACTGCCATCTTGGATGCTATGCAGACATCCAGACACATTTTATGAAGGGGACTAAGTAAGGACCATTGTGACTAAGTATGATTCCAATTGGCCATGTACTTTCAGAGGAGAAGATCTTTGAAAATGTTCCCCTATAGGGTCCAATGTTAAAAACATGTTCCCTCCTGGCGGCCATCTAGGATATATGATGTGGACTTTGTTTTTAAAAGGGGCCACCTATGGACCATTGTGACTAAGTTTGGTTCCAATTAGCCCAGCATTTTCAGAGAAGATTTTTGCAATATTGTCCAATTTTGGACCAAGTTCCCGCTGGCGGCCATCTTGGATGACGTGCAGACTTGCCGGACAAAATTTTCAAAGGGGACCACCGATGGACTATTGTGACCAAGTTTGGTTCTAATTGGCGCAGTAGTTTCAGAGAAGATCTTTGAATGCTTTCCCATAGGGTCCAATGTTAAACTGTGATCCCTGCTGGCGGCCATCTTGGATATGATACAGACTTGCCAAACATTTTTTAATGGGGCCACCTAAGGACCATTGTGCCCAAGTTTGGTTCCAATTGGACCAGTGGTTTCAGAGAAGAAGATGTTTGAATGAAAAGTTTACAATGGACAGACCACTGACGGCAAGAAGATCTCCATGGCATAGCCATGCAGCCAGCTACAAAGTTATATATGCATTGAAGCTTAGAAGCCACTTCAATATTAACCGAGAGAGATACTTGCATTTATGGGCAAGCAAACAGAACTATAAGAACAATATAAAATTATATACAATTATTATTAAATTGTGAAATAAGTATAGTTTATGAAAGTATATTTGCAAAAAAAATGTAAAAATCTGTACAAAAACACTTTTTTGCTCATGATTATGTAGCAAATAATTATTTCTAATAAAGTGATAGCAGGGAATTTCTCTAAAACTCAAGAGAGATTAGTAAACCAAAGAAGATTTGAAAGCAGAATTTAAAGGGAAATAACCCATAACCATATGGCATTGAAAAAAAATTTTTTTTGGTGAAAAAAGTCAATAACTACAACACAGGCATTTGGATTTTCTTCAAAATTTCAGAGTATGTAGATCTTGATATGCTGAACATTTTTCAAATTTACACTTCACCTCTATCTGTTACAGTTTTTGAAATAAAAAATAAAAAATGCATAAATTTAGAAAATTTTACGGAAAAAGGGCTATAACTCTGAGACGGTTTTTCCGATTTTCTTCAAAATTGCAGGGCAGATAGATCTCGTCATTCTGAACAATTCTACTCCTGTCAGATTTTTGATATCTGCAACGGTTTTGAAGTTATTTGCCAAAAACAGCATTTTACCCTATGTTCTATTTTTAGTAACAGCGGCCATGTTGTTCGGTCCTCGGACTAACCGAACAAATTTTTTAAACTACATACCCTGGTGATGACCCAGGCCAAGTTTGGATTAAATTGGCCCAGTGGTTTCAGAGGAGAAGATTTTTGAAGAAAAGTTTACGACGGACGGACGACGGACGCCGGACGCCAAGTGATGGCAAAAGCCAGGTGAGTCAGAGTCATTCGAGCGTGACTGCAAGGGCATAGATGTACAACTAGATATCAAATACCAATAGACTACCGTGATTCGTTGGTGTTGAACAGACTCAAGGACAAACCTAAATAATTGTGAACGAATCACGATACCCAAGTCTCGCCTTTTTGACTTTCTTCCGATCCTTTTAGAGCATGGAGGCGTCATAAAACGCCAAAACAGAGTACAACTGCAAATTTAGAGCATGGAGGCGTCATAAAACGGTAAAACAGAGTACAACTGCAAATGTCGGCAGATATGTGATTACATGTATAGGTAAACTCATGTCCTTTCGAACACACTGTTGAATTGTTTACTTTTATCAACATTTTTCATGAATATATCAATACGCGTATTCTCTTGTTACATATATATTTATATTTCGGAGAGAGTGAATAAACGTATTTCTTTGGGATGTTACACTGTCAGTTCAAATAAGATATGGCCATGATAGAATTTCAGATTTTACTAGACAATTTCTATGTTGTTGACCGCGGTACACGACTATTTTGCATCGTACGATGAACTGAAAATTCGGACAGCTTTGTGGGCGGGGCTTAGTACCCTGACGACAGCAATATGCATAAAGATGCATAATAAAATTGATCTGATACATAAAGGATGTAAACCTAATAACTTTGAATATATTTAAAATGGGGAAATTAATTCACATTTTACAAACTTGCACAAAATTTCTGTGAGAGGTGTTTGTCAACAGACATTCCAAGATGAACTTGAAGTAAATGTACAGTATGAAAAGGAAACACTCAATCAAAGAGTACAGTGTTTACATAGTTTGATTTTGTGTCATGTCAAAGCGAATACCAGATTACAGGCAAGCAAATAAATTGGAAAAAAAATCCATTAATTTGACGTTTTAAATAAGGAAGCTATAAATTAAACTTTAAACAATAGACTTTACTTACATTTTCCGGCTATCTGTTATGTATTTCGTATTTAAAACCTTTGTTGCTTCCTCTGCATCAACTTCAGTTGTATCCTCTCCATTGTCTTGTTCTGATGTCAAATGCTTTTCGTCCTTCTGTTTGCTTCCACCACTGTGCCCTTTCTTTGCAGGCATGTGTCGATATGACATCGTCTTTTTCCCTGTTTTCCAATTTGAATGCAATGATTTCCTTTCAGGATCCCGAATTGAGTGCAATCCCTTTCTTTCAATATGTCCAAAACTACCATTAAACTCCTCGTCACCAGAACTCAATTCTTGTACATCATGAATACCATATGAGCCTTTCTCATTCGTTCTTGTATTCGACATTCAAGTCTACAAAAAAACATTAAAATAAAACTGGTAAAATTTAAAATTATATCTAAAATTATTGGTTGTAAGGCTGTTACGTCAAAGGCATTACATGAGGCACTTTCTTTAGAAAATAGAATGAAGACAGGGACATATTTAATTGAATTTAATGCTTTATTTATTTATGGGGGATTGCTAATAGCCCGAAGGCCACGAGTAGCTTTCCTCAACAGAAGTAACAAGACATATGATATACAATACAAGACAGTACAAGATACATACAAGACATGTATACAAAACAAGACAAGAACATTTAAGACATACATACAGTATAAAATGTTTTTTGTCATAAAAGAAGTATGGCTGATCTTGATAAGCTAGAACGTTAGAACCGTTTGCATTTTACATAATTAAATATAAGCAGATAAATCTTTACTCCCATATAGCAGTGTATTGGTGACATAATCCTTACAATAGCGTACAAATATATCGAACTTAACATTCGGACACAGTAATTTTTCTACATTATTTAATAGCTCCCTTCTTATTAGATCATATTACGGACAATGGAGAAAGAAGTGATCAACAGTTTCAGTTGCACCAAGCTGACAACGATTGCAGCTTCGACTTGGTATTAAATTTTACTTGAACAAATGGTCATTTATTCCACTTAATCCTAAACGGAGACGGGTATGATAAATTTTCCCAAAACCGATACCAAAAGAAAAGTATTTTGGTGAATCATCATATAAAAACATTTCAAGCAATTTTGTCTGAATCAGAAGTTTTTTATATCTTCAGATATAGTATTCCAGTCTTTTATTGTGGCGGGAAAGATGAATATGTTGTCGTCCTAGATATATGTCGTATATGAGACGCTGGAGGAATAATGTGAAAAGCTCTCCTAAAATTATAATTTTCAGTATTGTGACTAATTAATGGATATGCTTCTTGCAAATATTTTGGACAATTACAATTTTTAATTTTGTAAAGCAATGTCAGACAATTTACCTTTCTTCGGTCTTTAAGTTTAATTAAATAGATTTTCATGTTTAGTAATCTTAAAAGCAACCGTCATTAATATCAGAGCTCGCCGTTGTACTTTTTCTGAAAGATCAGATTCAGAATTATTGCAGATGTCATATATAACATCACCATAATATAAAATTGGTCTAATCATAGATTTATATAAAGTTTCTAAGCAAATACGTGGTAAAAATCTCTTCATACGAGTCATCATATCCAGACGACGATTTGCTTTTTTACATACTTAGTATTTCTAAAATATGAGGAGTCCATGACAGGTTGTTTGACAACCATAAGCCTAAATGTTTATGAGGGACATATGTATAAAAGATACAAATTTTAATATATAAATTAACTGCATTGGTGATTTATTATAAAGGGCTACGCCGTGCACAGCATAATACGACCGCAGCACTTCGACTTCTTAAATTTGAACAAGTAAATTTAAAGTTAATGTGGACACAGTAATAAGCTAGAGACAACGTAGGCCTAGGAACCACACATGGGGGAGGGTTTGCATCCAAGAAAACGAGTTTAACCCCACCACATTTTTTGCGCCTGTCAAAAGTCAGGAATATGTTGGTCATTGGCTTTTCCTGGTCTTCTTATAAAATTTTGGTTTCCTGATATTCCGGTTCAAATGCAAGTAGTTGTTTTTGTAATTCGACTTTACTTTACACAAGAAGATGAAATCAAAGCTCCGATGGAGCTGATTCTCAAAGCCCTGAAAATCTACACGTGGCAAAACTTCGTAGCCATTCAAAGAACTACTGCATACGTCTGCATGTATTAAGTTATTCCATAATACGTGAAAATAATCGAATTGTGTAATTTCGCGTGTCTATTTCATTGCTATTAATATATGCAATAGACTGTCACTTCCAATCTTCCAATCAGTGGGGTACTTACATTGGCGTATTGATTTATTAAAAATTATTTTTAATGGAACGGCTACTTTTTCTGGAAATATTTTTAGCATTTTATGACTAATAATATCAGGGCCTGAAGCTTTATTTGGATCTAGAGTTTCGATTATGTCTATTATTTCTTGTTCATTAAAGCTTATATTTTCTAGTATGTTTTCTGTTTTATTTTCAAAACTTGGAAGCGGGACATTTTCCTCATCCAGTGTCGATATCAAACTAAAATATTTATTTAAAAGTTCACATTTTTCTTTATCTTCATAAATAATATTGCCAAAGTTTTCATCTTGAATTATTTTTTTTAATGGAGGTAAAGCACATGATCCTTTATTTGATTTGATAAGCATTTTCATTATTTTCCAGTACATTTTGGGATTTGACGTAATTATCAAGATTTTTCTCAAAATTTTCTTTCGCTATTTTCTTTAGATTGTTAACTTTGTTAAATAATTCAGATGTAGACTGAAGATTATTAATTGCGTTTTAATATATAGCCCATGTTTAGCTACTTGTCATCTTGTGCCAAACTAGGACACACATAATTCAAAAGATACATAAATGAGTACCAACTTAGGACTATAGTTTGACTGCAGAGATTTTTAAAGATAAAATCCAAAATCAAGACAACATTCTCATAAAAAAAGACACAAGAAATGGAGTATTCCGTATTCAGTGAGTTCAACAAAATATCGAAATCTGGTTCTACTGTTAATTTTAATTAAAGTCATTTCATTATTTTTATTGTTATAGATGCAACAATCTGGTTGAAAAATGACATTTCATACAATATAAGATACCACCAATATCACAGCTTGTTTATAGTGTAGGAACATAGAATAGATATCTATACATGTAGTTATTGTTATTTGTGGAAAAATACCACTCTGGCCTTTCACCCATAAAAACTACATGCCTAATCTTTCTCTACAAAGATCAAACATTTACATCATCCAGTGTAGAACAACAGAATGTGTTGTCTTTTAGCCCCAGTCACAATGTCACGTTTTGGCCGCTACGTTTCGCTACGTTTTAAAATGCCGTCATTTTTTGTCATAATTTTATGGTCTGTACGTTTCGCTACGTATATACTACGTTTTTCTACATACTGTTACGTTTCACCACGTTTTATTGGAAATTCAAAGCCTACGTTCTGCTACGCTTCACTACGTGTTGCTACGTATGTACTACGTTTTACTACGATTTACTACGTATTACTACGGTTTAATACGTTTCGACTACGGTTTAGTACGTTTCGACTACGTTCCGTTACGTCTGATGTACGTTTTGATACGTTTATGTTACGTATTAGTACGTTGTACTACGCTACGTATTAATAAAGATCTATGAAAAAAGTTCAAGAATTTGCAGAGTCCACACTGATTATTCATCGTGCAAATAGAAACTTACACAAAGGTATATTTAATCATTTTGTTCTATTGTACGAATGACTGTATAAAATTTTAATTGATTTTCGAATACCTGGTAAATATAATGATCTATAATGTTGACTTACTCTGTTAATTTGTGAACTTATCTTCAGCCCATAAAAAATATCCCAAAATTAAGTAAAAAAATTGTCGATCCGTAGTAGAAAGTAGCGATGCGTATTTTTTAAAGTAACGAAACGTATTAAAGCATACTGAAACCTAGTAATGCGTAGAATGAAACGTGACTAAGCGTAGAAAAACGTACAGAAACGTAACAGATACGTATCGAAACGTAGCAAGTACGTAGCGAAACGTATAGATTCTAATTACCTGCGTTTTGCTACGTAACAGCTACGTTTCTACCACGTTTTTTTCTACGTTTCCCTACATTTGTGCTACGTTTTAATATTTGGCTACGTTTGTATTGTGCAGACAAATACAACGTAGCTGGCTACGATTCTATACACGTATTGCTACGCATTGCTACGTTTGGTCTACGTTTTGCTACGGTTTGCTACGTATATTGCCGTTTCGCTACGTTTTGAAAACGTAGCGAAACGTAGGGGTAAAAACGTGACAGTGTGACTGGGGCTTTAACGGATGCCTGAATACATAGGCAAAAATTGTTTCAGAGCAACCTCATCTGTAAGATTGGACAGATTCCATTGTCTTGAAATTTTCCAATAGAGCAATGACTTATCTTTCAGCCAATTTATGTATATTTAAAAATACTAAACAAAAATCAAACAAACAAACAAAAACTAAACATGCTAAACAGACTAAAAAATGAATAAAGCACCTTTTTCTTTTGTTAGGAGAGCAGAAGTTTTAATCAACAGGTAGTGCTTGTGATAAGAAAATTGTCTCAACTTTTCTATCTTTCTATTTCAAAAATCAATAAAATTATTCAAACAAACACAAATAAAAAAAACAAACAAAAACTAAACATGCTAAACAGACTAAAACAATGAATAAAACACTTTTTTCTTTTATTAGGAGAGCAGAAGTTTAAATCAAGAGGTAGTGCTTGTGATAATAAAATTGTCTCAACTTTTCTATCTTTCTATTTTAAAAATCACTTAGAAAAATTATTCAAAAAAGCAAGGAAAAAATCAAGAAAGGAAAGACAAGAAACAAATACTCTTTTATAGGTTTAGCAGAAGTTCAATCTTAATTTTAAATCAATAACTGCACAAGTGATTGTTTATACATATATGATCCTTATTGGTACCCTAATCCACAATCTATTAATAAACATAAGCAAACGGAAGTAAACAGTTGATTGAAATTGCTCCGTTGAAAATACACATTACTGTGTTTATTTTAAGTAGAGAGTGAAAATCATTCTGTCAGATTTAATCACTGCATTTGTGATGTTTAATAATTAAGGTGTATATAAATTTACAGGTAATTTATTAAGCTTGTCTGCCAGCACGTGTCGAAAGGAGGCGATCGACCACTTGTTTATAAAATCAATAACAGACTGTCACACACATATTCAGTTTTAACAATCTTTATTAATGAGATAGATATTACTTTCAAATTAATTACGGGAATCAAGTTATAACAATTTTCCTCTCCTGTGATAACCGAATGATATCCACCTGTTGATATGTCAACAAATAAATTACTCCGCGAAAAACCGGAAATGAAATGTGAGCTATATTCCAGCGTATGTATTATAAAAGGTAGCGAGGAGGCAAGAAACTTCCGGTCATCCGGGTTTGGTAGTTAGCGACATGGAAGGTTACAATAAACCATTAGATGATATGGGCGCATCCATTTTATGAAGAGAAGATGCAATGGAGATTTCAAAACATGGCTCGCTGTGATTGGTCGTTAATAAATGTGAATTGCGTGGTTTATCTGAAACTACTATTACATGGTAATGTTTGCAAAATAATATATTCTTTTTATTCGTGATCTGCCATATATGGGAACGTTTATTTCGATGGCTATTTTTAGCGGTGATTTTGTGCGAAATTGACGGTGGTCACTAAAAACCGAAAATTACGATGAGAAAAGCAATGGGAAGCCCCTGTTTTTTTCTTGCCGAAAGTTTTGTCGGGTAATGAAGTTCAGTAATTAAAAATGTCTGGGATGAAAATTTATTTGGTGAATTCTGTAGACAAGGATTCGTTACTATTGTCGCCTATGGGAAAATTAATGGTTTATTGTAACCTTGGAAACGATTGTCCTAATCGTTTCAAAAAAGGATACGAACTCCGACCAAATCATTTTACTGAGTGATACTGTCACCAGCAGCTATAAGCTACGATCAACGGCTGTGTTGTTAATCAACAAAACTGCAATTTTTCATGGTTAATTAAAGTATAAAAAAAGGTTAATTTGAAAAATAAATAATAGCACTGTATCATTGATTGTTGATGGTTAAAAAATTACCTTGGGAGTATCTATATCTTTCATTCAATCGAGACTTGATTAGACTTACACGGGTTTTAAACTAAAACTGGGACTAACCTTATAACATATAACAGCTCATCTGCGAACGATGTAAATTCGTTTACTATCCTATTTTCTGGGCGTAAAAAATAGCTTTCATGGTAAAATGCCTGACATTATAATATGTAGTAAAATATTGAGAGATGAACGACTGACAGTTTGCGGGATTGGAGAACCGGATAGAATTTACTTTTTTGGCTGAATGATACGGTGAGCATTTTTAACGACTATCGATTTTCATCATGTGGCATAAACTGGCTTGTTGCATTTGTATAAAGGGTCGCGCAGAGGACAAAGATTCAAACTTCACTCATCTTTGCTGTATCGTAGCTGTTTAACCATATACGATCTAAACATGCAAAGAAAAACTACTATTATTTTTTGGAAATTTTTGCAAATTGGCATGGGCAAACCAAAGTAATGACGTTTTCTTGATGTTGAGACAAAGGCAGTACAATACCGAAGGTTTGAAATTTGGTGATATAGTAGCTCCACTGACAACCTCGAATATAAGACTGTGCAATAAAATTTACTAAAACAACCGCGAACAAGAGGCTCTAAAGAGCCTGTATCGCTCGCCTGGACCATGGCCAATACATAAATTCAAATAAACTTCTATGTTAAAGGCTCTTATTTTCAAACTGCTTAAACAAACATTTGTGTTATATGATCTAACTTTAATAAACTATTTTCCCTATTGCCTGCCATCTTGGATAAGGGATGGATCTGCTGGACATAATTTTAAAGAAAATTAAGTTTGCCAAAGTTTATTTCCAACTGGCCAAATCGTCTTAAAGAAGAAGATCCTTGAATGTACTCCAATATTAAACTAAATTTTCCATTGGTAGCCAATTTGCATAAGGTGCAGACTTGAAGGACATCTGTTTTGAAGGGGACCATCTAAGATACATTGTGATTAAATTTTGTTCTAATTAGCCAAGTTGTTTCAGATACAAAAATCTTTATATGCTCTTTCCATCATGTGACAGTCGACTAATAAATTAAGTTCCCCGCAGATGGCCATGTTGAATGACATATTTAGGCACCAAAGTCACAATACTTAGTCAGCACCTCATAAACATCATTCATGCTAAGTTCTGTTCAAATCCAATCAGTGGTTCTCAAGGTTAATTTCATCAACTGCTAACGTAAGGCTGCATTTAACCAGAGGCTCACAGGAGCCTGTTTCGCTCACCTGGCTTTCAGTTGCCACAATCGAGCTTACATTGTAAGTTATACAGTTGAACTTCAGCCTCTCAAACTTTGTTGCTGGAACACCATCAATATCTTGAACTGTATTTAAAGTCTTTTTATGTTTTCTACATTTCTTTGTTGGACTTTTTTGACAAAAAAACTTCCTTTCTAAGGACACTTTCGACGCCAGTTTTGAAGTCGAAACATCATTTTATCAATGGCGGGCAACGACAACTTTTAACGCCATGTTTTTAAATTACGACATCATTATCTATCTGAAATCTGAAAATTTTATTGACATCGG
Source organism: Modiolus philippinarum (assembly GCA_002080025.1). Classification (NCBI taxonomy): domain Eukaryota; kingdom Metazoa; phylum Mollusca; class Bivalvia; order Mytilida; family Modiolidae; genus Modiolus; species Modiolus philippinarum. Next base: position 208,906 of record MJUU01033098.1, on the reverse strand, counting down.
ACAATGCTGAACTTTCCCGCCTTTTATGGTAGCCATTTGAAAATGGCATTTAACAAACAATTTTCAACATCAGTTTCGAAGTTGCGACATCAAACATATTTGGAATCCAAATTTCATTGAAATCGGACAATATTGAATTGTCCCGCCTTTTTTTGGTGGCCATTTTGAAAATGGCAGTCAACGAACAATTTTTAACATCAGCTTCAATACATATTTGGAAACCAAATTTAATTGGAATCGGACAATGTTGAATTTTCCCGCCTTTCTGGGTGGCCATTTTGAAAATGGCGGCCAACAAAAAATTTTCAACATCAGTTTCAAAGTCGCAACATCAATATCTATTTGGAAACCAAGTTTCATTGAAATCGGACAATGTTGAATTTTCTTGCCTTTTTTGGGGCAACCATTTAGAAATGACAGTCAACAAACAAATTTCAACACCAGCTTTGAAGTAGTGACATCAATATCCACTTGGAAATAAACCGTCCAAGTTTCATTGAATCGGACAATGTTGAATTTTCCTGTCTGTTTGGCGGCCATTTTGAAATTGGCAGTCAACGAACAATTTTTAACATCGGCTTTGAAGTTCCGACAGTAATATCTATTTGGAAACCAAATTTTACTGAAATCGGACAGTGTTGAATTTTCCATTTTTTGAAGGCCATTTTGAAAATGGCGGTCAAACAACACTTTTCAACACCAGTTTTGAAGTCTCCATAGCATGGCAAATATTTTATCAATTTACACTTTATCTTCATCTTCTATAGTTTTTGAAATAAAAGACGAAAACAATGAAAATTTTGAAAATTCTGTGAAAAAGGGCAATAACTTCTCAAGGGTTTTTGGATTTTGGTCAAAATTTCAGGGTGGGTAGATCTTGATACACCGTTGGATAGCAACTTGCTGTGAAAAGGAAGCCGAGTGCGTAAGTCTTCCCTTCCAACAATAGCCTCTCCTTCATTAAGACCTATGTGAGCCCAGTAAAGGGATTCTCCCGGAGGTTACGGGCGATAACTGGGCACCTTGCGGTTCCAGGCTAAATCACAAGGTCTCGGAGGAATCTAGGCCCCTAGATGCACGGCATACCAGGCCCATCGGCGAGTGAATACGCCCTGATGCCAGCAAACATAGATCCCAACTATGGGTAAATAGTAACCGCTGCCCTGAGGACGACTTGGAAAAGTAAAAGACGGAAGTAAATCCAGACAGAAAATTCGGGGAGATGACCCCGTCACCAGGGTAATGAGAGCATCTAAGGAAGGAAAATCCTAACAGAAAACCACTGGCCCTCCGAGTCCAGGGGGTTCTTACATGGCTAATCACCGGGTATGGTAAAAAGAATTGATTACGGAAATCCATGATTCACAAAGAACACAGCGAGAGACCATACCTGTCCTTGTTAGAGATACCGGTGCAGCGGACAACATGACGCCTGTGGGGGAAAGCCATGAGGAAGCTCACAGGCCGATGTCATTTTGCACACCAAATGACAACATTTTCATTGGAAGCTGGAATGTAAGAACTATGTACTCAGCAGGAAAACCAGCACATGTTGAAAAAGAAATGAATAGATACAAACTTGACAACCTTGGTCTCAATGAAGTGAGGTGGACAAAATTGGAAAAATAACTCTACAGAGAGGAAAAACTATTGAATTTAAACTTATTTTATTTGTATATTTACAAAAGGGATTAGACACAAGTTTTGCCAACTTATGAAGTCTTCTCCCGATTACAATATAAATATATATAACAAAATAATATTTGAGTGGGCATGCAATAAATTGATATGTCCTTGATATGCAATCACTAAACATTATATCTAATATAATTAATGTACTATTTTAATTTATGTATACTATTTGTTAACATTATATACATGTAAACATAGTCCGATGTGATGTGTGGGTGTGTGTTCGTATAAGTTAGATAATATGAAATCTCCCTGATTCTCTTATGTATTGAAATACAAATTTAAAAATGGCTATGTTTTCCTCAAATTTTAATTTTTTATCACCTTTCGTTAATAACTCTACATCAATGACGAAATCGTCGGGCAAGAAAGTTAAATTGTTAAAAAGTTTTCTACGTATTGTATTATATTTATTACAAACAAAGAAGAAATGATAAGTGTCTTCACTGGGAAAACCACAATTGCAAGCAGCTGAGGAGACAATAGTCAAAATTCAAAAAAGATGATGAATTACGAAGTTGCGTTAAAATCATATTTAATTTCCTCTGTCCATAATAAAAATGATTCGGTACAGATATTTGGTTTGTATTTTTTCTTAAAGCATTTTTGAACTTCAACAAGGTATCTAACTGTCTAATATTATTATCAAGTTTATTCCATTCTCTGATTGTCGACGGGATGAAAGATTCTTGTGTTAAGGATAATCTACAAAAAGGTAATATAATGTCATTCCCATTTCTTAATGGGTACACAGCTGTGCTTTGTACAGTTGGAGGTATAATATCCTTCAAATATTGTGGCGCATTTCCATTTTGTATATTATAAAATAATTGTATTTTGCGTCTGTTTCTCCTATCTGAAAGTTTTTCCCAACCCACTTCTTCGTACAATTTTGTAGTACTACAGAATGTTGGCAAACCAGTTACTATTCGAGCTGCCTCCAACTGTAGCTTTTCCAGTTTGTCTGAATTTAAGACCCCACAATTATCCCAAACTTCGCACGCATATTCAAAAATTGGTTTAATATAAACAATATATAGTTTTTCTAGATTTTTTCTATTTAGTTTATATTTTAATTTCCTAAGTATATCTAAGTGTTTGGAAACACTTCTCACAATATTATCTATATGCTTATTCCATTTTCCGTCGCTGGACAAAGTTACTCCTAGGTGAGTATGATTGTCAAGCAATGGAATTACTTTATTATCAAAACGAAAGGTAATATCGCTAGGTGTGCCAAAATTCGAGAAAAACATAATTTCGGTCTTATCGGGATTAAACGACATGAGCCATGTTGAAGACCAATCGTAAAGTTTTTGCAAATCTTGGTCAATAACATTTCTAATTTCATTTTTATCATGGTTTGAATAGCTAAGTGAAGTGTCATCGGAAAACAATCTGTTCAAAGAAAGAAGATTATCACCTATATCGTTAATATAAATTAGAAATAAAAGAGGGCCCAGCACAGATCCTTGAGGAACACCTGCAAAAACACGAGAATAAGAAGAATGCGATTCTTTATCAACAACCATTTGTTTTCGGTCATGTAGATAATTTTCGAACCAAAGTAATAAATTTCCACTTATTCCATAAGCTTTAATTTTATGTACTAAACCTTTGTGCCAAACCTTATCGAATGCTTTGGAAAAATCACAAAAGACAAAACAACTGAATTCCCGTTTCTCTAAAGAATTTAAAATTGAATTGTACAACTCCAATAGTTGATGAACAGTTGAATGTTTTGGCAAGAATCCAGACTGATATTCATAAATTAATTTATTTTGATTAAGTAATTGTATACATGTTTATACAATACCCTCTCCATGATTTTACCAACACAGCTAATAAGGGAAATAGGACGATAAACTATCTTCTACTAAGGACGAGAAGATGGCATACATCAGGAAGGAGTTAGAATTATGCTTTCAAAAGGGCGAAAAAATCAGTTATAGAATGGAAACCAATCAATGAAAGGCTTCTGTATGTTCGGTTGCATACTTCCACACTGAAAATAAGCATCATAGTAGCATACGCACCAACAAATGATGCTAAAAAAGAAAAGAAAGAACTATTTATTGAACATCTTTAAGAGGTCATAAACACCATCTCAAAACATGACATCTTGATAGTGATTGGCGACTTCAACACAAAGGTTGGTAGTGACAACAAAAGTCATGAAAATGTCATGGGAAAACAGGGTCTAGGAGTCAGAAATGATAATGTAGAAAACCTGGTGGAGTTTTGTGAAATTAACAACTTAGTCATAACCGGCACCATTTGCCCTCATTAACCTCGACACAAAGTTACACTTGGATATCGCCAAATGGAAAGACAGAAAACAAAATCGACCATATACTCATTTCAAAACAGCATGGCACATCATGCTTAGACACAAGGTCAATGAGAGGAGTTGATGCAAGCAGCGATCATGAGCTCATACGTTCTAAGATCAGAATTAAACTGAAGGCACTTAAGAAACAAATAGAGAATCGAAGAATCAAATAAGACACCACCAAACTTCAACATCCTGATAAAAAGAGAGCATTCTCTATCGCACTCAAAAATAGATTCAAAGTGCTAGAACATATAGAGTCAGTTGAGGACATTTGGGAATCAATGGAAAAAGGCTACATTTAAACTCAAAGGACATTCTTGGAGCAAAGAAAAGAGGGCATAAACCTTGGATAGGTACAGAATCCGGGAAACTTGTTGATGAACGAAAACAAGTAAAACAGCAATTGAACAACAGCAGATCTGAAAGACTGAAAGGAAACCTAAGATCGAAATACTGTAGAATTGACAAAGAGATTAAGACCAGCATTAGAAATGATAGAAGAAATTGGACAGAAGATCTGTTAGAAGAGGCAGAAGCAGCAGCCAACAGTGGTCATATGACAGTTTATGAGGTTACACGGGTGCTTAGCAATGAGAGGAGAACAGAAATATCAACAATAAAATAAAAGATGGGAATATCCTGGGCAGCCAGAATGACATAAGAGAGAGATGGAAAGAACATTTTAACAATGTTCTAAATCGACCTCAGCCAGAGAATCAATTAATAGTAGAAAATGATGACAACGTGATAAGATGAAATAAACACAGGTGTCATAGAGAAAGACGAAATAATTAGAGCAATGAAAAAGCTTAACAAGGTACAGTTTCCAAACTTAAGGGCCTATGTTAATCTACGTTCCCTGCTGGCAGCTATTTGACATAAAACTTTGAAGAGGGTCACATAAGGACTATCATATCAAAATTCTACTGAAATTGTTCAAGCAGTTTCAGAGGCAAAGATCTGTTTATGCATTTCCCACTGGGTCCAATGTTAAACTAAGTTTTGCTACATTTGTACTGGTGGCCATGTCGGAAGACGGATCCGCACCAAAGTAACAAGCTTGGTCAAAATCTCACAAGTTTCATTTATGTAATGTTTAAATTGAATCCATTCAATGGTTTTCCATGATATCTTTGTATGCATTTCCCCTTAGGGTCCAGTTCATTGATGGCAGCCATGTTGGATGATGGATCAGCACTGAAGTAACAACACTTGGTCAGCTTCTCATAAGCAAAGTTTGGATTAAATCTATTAAGCAGTTCTCTAGAAGAGGATCTTTTGTTAAATTAAGTTCACAGCTGGTGACACTTGGTCAGCACCTGGCAGGCATCATTCATGTCATGTTTGATTTAAATCCATTCAGAAGATCATTCTAGAAGATCTTTGTGTGCATTTCCCATAGGGTCCAATGCTGTCGGTCATGAAAGATGACAGATTGGCACCAAAGTAGTAACACTTGGTCAGCACCTCATAAACATCATTCATGCCAAGTTTGGTTCAAATCCATTCCGTGGTTCTAAAGTAGAAGTTCTTTGTATGCATTTTCCCATAGGGTCCAATGTTAAAATTAAGATCCCCGCTGGCGGCCATGTTGGATGATGGATCGGCACCAAAGTAACAACACTAGGACAGCACCTCATAAGCATCATTCATGCCAAGTTTGGTTCAAATCCATTCAGTGGTTCTCAAGAAGAAGTTCTTTGTATGAATTTTCCCATTAGGTCAATTGGTAAACTAAGTTCCCCACTGGCGGCCATCTTGGAAGCGGTCGGAAAACTTGAACGTGTTCAATAAAATATAGTCCTTAACATGCTGAACAATTTTGCAATTTAAACTTGACCTCTATCTCGAAGCGTTTTTGAAATATAGGACAAAAAGTAAAAAATCACGAAAAATTTGACCAATAAAGAACCACTGGTGAACTCATATATAGGTACTTGGATTTTCTTCAAAATATCCATGTGGGTAGATCTTAACATGCTGAACATTTTTGCAATTTGAACTATACCTCTATCAGTTATAGTTTTTTTAATAAAAAATAAAAAACATCAAAATTTTGAAAATTTTACGGAAAAGGGGCAATAACTCTTACACGGGTCATCAGATTTTCTTCAAAATTTCAGCATGTGTAGATCTTCTCATGCTGATCATTTTTACCTCTATGTCAGATTTTTGATATCTGTAACGGTTTTTGAGTTATTCGCCAAAAACTGTAATTTACCCGTATGTTCTATTTTTAGTAACGGCAGCCATGTTGTTTGACCTAAGACATACAAAATAACAAATTTGAAACTAGATACCCTAGTGATGATTCAATTAAAGTTTGGTTCCATTTGACCCTGTGGTTTCAGAGGAGAAGATTTTTGAAAGTGAGCTAACGACGGACGGACGGACGACTGACGGACGGACGGACGGACGACGGACGCCAAGTGATGGCAATAGCTCACCCTGGCATAGCCAGGTGAGCTAAAAATGGAAAGTCAGGAGGAATTGATGGTATAACAACTGAAATTTTAAGGGCAGACATGACAACAACAGTGAAGTATCTTGAAAGCCTGTTTACAGCTATTTGGAACGAAGAGAAAATACCAGATGACTGGAGCAAAGGATTGATAGTCAAAATCCCGAAAAGGGGCGACAAGTCAGTATGCGACAATTACCGAGGCATCACCCTACTATCAGTGCCAAGTAAGGTCTTCTCCAGAGTAATCATTCAGAGAATACAAAACGGCATAGATGACAAATTGCGAGAATAACAAGCCGGATTTAGAAGGGGAAGAAGTACCACTGAACAACTGTTTACACTGAAAAACATACTATACTAGAACAGTGTAATGACTGGAATGCACCCCTTTTTATCAACTATGTCGATTTTGAAAAAGCATTCGACTCAATTCACAGAGACAGTATGAAACACTATGGCATACCGGAAAATTACTGTATGACACTTTCCAGTGTTCGGTACTGGTTGATGGTGAAGAATCACAACAGAAAGGGAACCAACTGGAATAAGGTGGACGTTTACAACTAAACTTGAAGACTTAGATTTTACAGACGATCTAGCACTTCTGTCATCAAAGTACCAAGACATTCAAAAGAAAACTCAAAAACTACATGAAAATTCAAAACAGGTTAGACTCAAAATGAACACCAGAAAGACTATAGTAATGAGACTGAACACCACCATACAAGATTCGGTAAAAATAGATGACCAACAAATACAAGACGTTGGGACTTTCACATAGCTAGGAGGCATTGTTAACATCAGAAGGGGGTTGTGACCAAGATATCAAAAGCAGATTAAAAAAGCTAGACAACAATTTCGGCGTTTAAACAAGATTTGGAAAACATCAAAATTTTCCACTCAAACAAAGATACGACTGTTTAACAGCTTCGTTATATCAGTACTTACCTACGGAAGTGAACCTGGAAAACAACAGAGAAAGACAAGAAAGGGCTTGATGCATTTCAAAACAGATACCTAAGAAGTATACTCAAAATCAGATGGCCTGAAAAAATAACAAATAAAGAACTACATCAAAGAACAACAAACATCAGCTCAACTAGAAAAACTGTGAGCAAAGCTCACTAATAAATACCCCCCGCACCCCCATTTGATTCCAGAATTTAAAAATTAATCAAATCAAATTCTGAAATAGGAGGTGCACATCTAAATTATGTCATAAAGACTGTGATAAAGTTTCGTGAAAATCTATTCAGTGGTTACGGAGGAGTAGCGGATAAGAGATGGGTACCCACTAGTAATGTAATGTAATGGCTAAGTCCATGTTTTCCTATGGGAAACACCAAAAATCAGTCAAATCAAATTCTGAAAAAGGAGGTGCACATCTACATTATGTCATAAAGACATTGTTAAAGTTTCATGAAAATCTTCAGTGGTTAAGGAAGAGTAGCGGATAAGAGATGGGTACCCACTTGTAACGTAATGGCCAAGTCCATGTTTTGCTATGGGAAACCCAAAAAACCAATCAAATCAAATTCTGAAATAGGAGGTGCACATCTACATTATGTCATAAAGACTGCGTTTAAGTTTCATGAAAATCTATTCGGCGGTTCAGGAGGAGTAGCGGATAAGAGATGGGTACCCCTTGTAATGTAATGGCAAAGTCCATGTTTTGTTATGGGAAACCCGAAAAAGTAATCAAATCAAATTCTGAAATAGGAGATGCACATCAAGACTGTGTTTCATGAAAATCTATTCAGCGGTTCAGGTGGAGTAGCGGATAAGAGATGGTTACCCTCAGTTGTAACGGACGGACGGACGGAAAGACGGACGGAAGGACGGACGGACACCCCATCACTATATACCCCACTTTTCAAACGGGGGGTATATCAATCAAGCTGAGAAAATGGAAATGGATTGGGCATATCCTCCGACTTGACAACAGTAGGAGGATATGCACAACAGCCCTAATATGGCATCCAGAGGGCAGAAGGAAAGTTGGACGGCCTAAAACAACCTGGAAGGGAACAACAGAACAAGAGAGAGACCAACTGGGATGGCACAGGAAAGAGCGGCGGCAAGAGACCAGATAAACTGGAGGAAGTGCATCAGAACCTTATGTGCCAGCGGGCACGAAGAGGATAGGTGAGGTAAGTGAGGTGAGATCTTGATATGCTGAACATTTTTGCTATTTAAAGTTGACCTCTATAAATAGTTTTTCAAATAAAAAATAAAAAGAATTAAAATTTTGCAAATTTTACGGAAAAGGGGCAATAACTCCAAGACGGGTAGTTGGATTTTCTTCAAAATTACAGGGCGGGTAGATCTTGTCATGCAGATCATTTTGCCCTCCCCAGATTTTTTTATATCTGTAACGGTTTTCGAGTTATATGCAAAATACAGGTGAGCTAAAAAAAATATGCGGGCTATGAAGCCAAGAAACTGCTTCTAACTATATGTCAGCAAAGTACATAGTGAGCAAACAATAACATATCTGTAGGACACAATACATTTATATAGAAAAATTATTATGACATGAAATTAGGTGAAGACTAAGAAAGCATTTTTGCGAAACATTGTAGAAATTTGCACAAACACTGTTTTTGCTCTCATAATGGTAGAATAAATGTTTTTAATGACGTGATAGCAGGGAATTTCTCCAAAGGTTAACAGAGAAAAGCTAACCAAAGAAGATTTGAACACAGAATTTAAAGGGAGATAACCATTAAACCATACCTACACAGGCCTTTGGATTTTCTTCAAAATTTCAAAGTATGTAGATATTGATATGCTGAACATTTTTTTAAATTTACATTCCACCTCTATCTGTTTCAGTTTTTCAAGAGGAGTTGTGCTTACGAGGTAACCCATGAATAGGGAATCAACAAAAAGTCAAAGTCGAATTATCTCCCCTTCCTGGTTTCGGACAATAATTATATTCCTTCATGCACATCTCCATATAGTGTCCTTCCTTTGTGTAAAGTTTCATCAAAATCCTTCAAGTGGTTTTAGAGGAGTTGCGCTTACGAGAAGTGTGGACAGACGGACGGACAGACAGACAGACAGACAGGGTGATTCCTATATACCCCCAAACTTTGTTTGCGTGGGGTATAAAAACACTTTAAGTATTTATCGGTTTTTAAATCCAGAAATTAACCCTATGACTCAAAATGTAACAAATTTTATATATTTTCATATTATAACTTGCTATGCAGATACATCTTCCATTTATTCAAATGTCAAAATATACAATCAATATTTGTTTTGTTAGTTTTGAATGACAAGAACATGTGAGTAAAGTAACTCAGACTCAATCTACGGATTATCATACATAAGGATGAGCTTCATCTAAAGGCTTAAATTCAAGTTCGTATTTCGTCCGTGACCTCCATAAACAAGATTTATTTCTGCTCGATAGTTGTTTAGTATACATTGATTTTCCAAGAATTTTTAAAACTATTTTTTATGATGCATTGACAACGTAGTCAAGTAATTAATTCCAAATTTTCGATGCTTTTATTGTGAAGAATTTCCTTCTGATCTCAAGTTTTGGTCTTTAGCTCGTTGGCCTTAGTGCTATGCCTGGTGTTTGTGTCCTTCATTAGTGTAATGCAATTTGTCACAGCAGAGCCGTATATTTGCTTTGTGATCCTGTAAAGCTCAATCATGTCCTCCTTAACCCTTCTCTAGCTCAAGATTGATTATTTCAGCTTTCCCAATCTTTCTGTGTGTTGTAAATTTGTATTTTCAAGTGATTTCCTTGTTTCATGCTTTTTGTGCCTTTTTGCCGTACTTTTTTACTGTTGTTTATGACGTCATGACTTGATCATTGGTTGTTTTGTTGTTGTTGAACTGCTGTGTTGAGCTACAGCTGAAAGTATAACAGAAAGTGACGAGGTTTTCAGTCGACTTCTTGGGGTCACATAAGTACCGGTATGTGTTAACGGGCTTTTGACAGCTATGTATCGTAAAATATCAGCCCGTGAGCCCGAATCATGCTTCATATTCTGGCGAGCATCAGCTGTCAAAAGCCCGATAACTTTTTTATCATCCTTTATTTTGTATTTTAGATTGTTATTTATTGATCTGAGGCTTCCATTTCTCCCAAAGTTGCGCGGGAAATTCGACATACAGGTCATTCTCGCCTTTTCAGCAATTTTCAGCTTCAAAAACATTTTTGTAGTTTTTTTTTAATCATTTCATCGGAAAAGGTTTTGTTACTGGGTGAATATTTTGACCGAACTACTACAAATTAATGCCGATTTTGAATGTTGCCGAACTACTACGAATTAATGCCGATTTTGAATGTTGCAGCAACCTTTGGTTGTTACGATATTCTATCGTTCCTTGGTGCTTTTATGACGTCATAATGTGAAAACGTCAAAGCTCTGCATGATATATCGACAACCAAGTTTCTACAATTTTTCTGACGTCTAGTTTATCTTATTGTGTAATCATGATTCTGCTTTGAATACCTATCGGAAAGAGCAAATGCAATAGGTATTTGTTTTTATCCGTTTGATTTCGTGTGAAAACTTGAATAAAAGCAGAGACATATGTCTCTGATAAAAGTATATTGTCTTTGAAACTTTGGGAGAATCGCTTAATATATCCAGGTCAAACTCTGATATATCCGGGTCAACCGGATATGACTTTTGCGGAAAGGCTCTGCAGGCTGATATAACCATGGGGAATCATGATAATTACTACTATTGCGAAAATTATAATCAGTTACATCAGCCACAATCGGCACTTATGCAATGATTATAAAGATATGGAGGACAAGTAGAAAAAAGAAGGGAAACGGGGAATGTGTCAAGGAGACAACGACCCAAACAGAAAATCGAAAAGTTCAGAGGCCTTGCAGGACATTCGGTCAGGCAAATAAGGAAAAGTTGCCAGACCGAACATAAATTTACAGGACCTGCAGTTTCATCGCATATGGGAAATCTCAATTTTTACCTGACATTCGGTCCTGTGGGCTGAAAATTTTTGCCAGTCCGACTCTAAAAATCTGAAGTCAGCAATCTATAGAAAGAAGATGTTGTACAATAAGTTCCAAAAAATCAATACGAAAAAAAAACTGGGAGGCTTACAGAGTACAGAGAAAATTAAAAAACAATCGATAAACAACTATTTTATTGAAAGATGTACGGGGGGCCCCAAAGCAAAAGATGTTTGGCCGACAGTCAAATCATTTTTATCCAATAAGGGTTGTAATAATCAGAAGGAAATAATTCTGCAGGAAAACAATACTATAATTACTGATCAAAACGAAAATTGTGAAATTTTAAATAATTTTTTTGTAAATGTAGCAAAAAATATTGAGGACAGCAGTGTTGAAATAATGAAAAACACCCGAGTATCGCTGCAATTTCTGAAAAATATTCAGATATGTCATTTTAAAGATGGTATATCGCCTAAACTCTTACACTATGCTAAACCTGTTGTGGTAAAACCGATTACTGAATTAGTGAATCTGTCTCTATCTACCTCTATTTTCCCAGATTCTTTAAAAATCGCCCAAGTTGCTCCAGTATTTAAAAAAAATAGTGTTCTTGAAAAGGGGAACTATAGACCAGTAAGTGTCCTCCCCACCATTTCTAAAATATTTGAGACAGCAATAGAAAAACAACTTTCACAACATTTTGAAAGTATCTTTAATCCTTATTTGGCAGCATTTCGGTCTGGTTTTGGTTCCCAATCCACTCTATTGAGAATCGTCGAGGACTGGAGGAAAGCTCTAGACAGTGACAAATTCCTTGCTGCAATACTCATGGACCTCAGTAAGGCTTTTGACTGTTTACCCCACGACCTTTTACTTTTAAAATTAGAATCTTATGGACTAAGTGAATCTGCTGTAAATTTGCTAAAAAGTTATCTTTCCGAAAGGAAGCAGTGTGTTAAAATTGGTGATTGTTTAAGTCAAATGCTCGATATATATAAAGGTGCGCCGCAAGGGTCCATTCCTGGCCCTGTCTTGATTAACGTTTTTATCAATGACATTTTCCAGTTTGTAAAACATTGTGATTTATATAATTACGCCGATGACAACACCCTATCAAAATCTGGTCACTCTTTAGACTCTGTTATTTCTTGTCTTGAAACTGATAGTTTATCTCTAATACGATGGTTCTCATTAAATAAAATGCAGGCAAATCCAGAAAAATTCCAGGCAATAACAATTGGTACAAAAACACATAAACAGAATTTAGTCTTTAATCTGAACGGAAATAATATTACATGTGAAGAGGAAGTTAAATTACTCGGTGTCACTATTGATTTTAAATTAGACTTTAATATACACATATCAAATATCTGTAAAAAAGCAGCTCGCCAACTCAGTGTTCTTAAACGAATAGGCTCACATTTAAACAAATTTGCAAAACTTACAATATATCACTCTTTCATAATGTCTAACCTAAGCTACTGTCCTTTAACTTGGCATTTCTGCAGTGAGAAAAATACCAATAAAATAGAAATAAAGGGCTACGCCGAGCGCAGCATGATACGACCGCAGCATGTCGACCACTGAAATTTCAACAAAAGTAGTTTAAAGTGAATGTGGACACAGTAAAGAGCTTGACAAAATAATTAGATGGACACAAAAAGAAGCTTGACACAGATATTAGCTAGAAACAAAATAGGGAAAAATTCAACCTTTTTGATCACTTACTGATGAAAAAAACATAAGAGCTATACAAAATATGTACTACCAACTAAAACTTTACATCCATAGAAATTCAAAGAAAAAATATCCATCGAAATCTGATGAAAAATAAAGATATGACATATTTAGAAAAATTGCAATTTCGGCCCCTTTGACCCCATGTAGCTCGGAAACGGTAAGAGCCACACCAAATCTGCTGGCATATCTCTGAAAGCTTAGATCAAGAGGAATCCAAAGAAAAAAAATCCCATCGAAATCCGATGAAAAATAAAGATTTGACGTATTTAGAAAAATTGCAATTTTGGCCCCTTTGACGCCTTGTACCTCGGAAACGGTAAGAGCTACACAAAATCTGTTAACATACTGCTGAAAGCTTAGATCAAGAAGAATCCAAAGAAAAAAATCCCATTGAAATCCGATGAAAAATAAAGATTTGACATATTTAGATAAATTGCATTTTTGGCCCCTTTGACCCCTTGTAGCTCGGAAACGGTAAGACCTACACAAAATCCGTTGGCATAATACTGAAAGCTTAGATCAAGAGGAATCCAAAGAAAAAAATCCCATCGAAATCCGATGAAAAATAAAAATTCTACATAATCTGCAAATTCGCAATTTTGGCCCCGTTCCACCCCTCATAGCTGGGAAAGGAAACAGGTTATCAAAAATCTAATAGCTGAGCGCCATATTAATTTTTCACAAGGCATCCATTAAAAAAAATTGCATCAAAATCGGACTTATTTTTTTGGAGATTTGCCCCTGTTGGGCCCCATTTATCTCGTGAGCGGTACATGCTACGTGAAATCCGTTGGCATACTCCAGATTGGAAATTTCCTCAGGAGCACACTGAAAGAAACCCCATCAAAATCCGATTAATAACAAAGATTCTTCAGACAAACATGTGAAAACATCCAATTTAACCCTTTTTGGCCCCTTTTTTAAAAACGGGTGGGGCCACAATGACCAAAACTAAGCCAAGCCTTCCTTTTGTACTAAAGAACATTATGTTAAAATTTCATAAGGATTGATCAACTGGAACATAAGTTATTGACCAAAAACTAAAGTGTCTACAGACGACGACGACGACAACGACAACGACGACGACGACGACAGCACCATACCAATATACGACCGCAAAAATTTTTGCGGTCGTATAAAAATACAAGAAAGAGCATTGCGCTTTATTTACAATGATTTTACAAATTCATATGAATCTCTACTGGAACAATCTAAACTACCATCACTTAAAATCCGAAGAATGAGAGCCATCGCATTACAGACTTATAAGATTTTAAACAACTCTGGTCCAGAATTTTTACACAATATTGTTGATTTTAAAGAGCATTCTTTTAATTTTAGATATAAAAATATGGCTGACATTACACAACCTAGGACAACAAGGTATGGTAAAAGAAGTTTTAGTTATGAGACAGCAAGACTCTGGAACTCATTACCCGACAAAACTAGAAATCCTTCCTCTTTCGGCCTTTTCAAAAATTTTATTTCTAACTGGTGCTTTACTGAAAAATGTAAATGTTCTTCTTGTAGACAGTAAATTTTCTTGCTGCCCCACACCTGATGCTCTTTTCCTGCTTAGTTTATATTTTGAAGCTTATATTCATGCTAGCTTAATAATTTTTTTCTTATTATATCTGTAAATGCTATTGTGTTTTGCTGCTTATTTCAGCTAATGCTAGTGCTGCTTTCAATGTGCTTTGTTTTGCTTATATAATTTATCTTTAACTGTGTGCATGTGCTATGTTTTTATGTTTGTATGTGTTTGTTATGTTTTTAATATATACCAGTCGGTGAAAGAGACCATTTGGGCTCATGTTGTATTGTTGTATTGTATATAGCTTATCCGACTTTAAATAAAGATTACTTACTTTATACTTACTTACTTACTTACTTACTCTAGTTTTGCCTGATTTGTCCTTCGATCAGGCAGTTTTCGATACGTCTACACAAAGGGGAGTAATAACAATTCAAAGCCACCATTACTAGTATATTCCGTTGTATCAAAGCCCAGCAGGGATACTACAACGTACAAATACAGATACAGATACATAAGATCTTAAATGAACGGTGAGGAAACCCCACACCCAACGACAGGTCGGAGTCGGCCTGTTTTATAGATTTGTTTGTATAAGTTTGTTATACATTGTATAAAACTTAGTTATTTTACGATAGTTTCGCCTATTTTCCAAAGGTTCCAATCACGTCTCGAAATGCAATGCTTCTTTACTTGTATATTTTGTCAGACCCGAAACTATTCTTTCTCTAATTGAACTATTTCATTTATTATATATTACGAAAAAGAAGCGGGTCCAACAACAGATATTTGAGGGATATCTGACGTTACTGATTTCTATTCCGATTCTTGAACATTTATTTTCACCTTTTGCTTTCGGTTATTGAGGAAACTTCTTATCCATTCTATTATATATATTTTATGCCATAGCTGGCCCCTATACCTTTCTAGCTTCCCAATATGTCTACTATGTGGAACTTTAACAAAAGCCTTTTGTAAATCCATGTATATGCAGTCTATAGTTGTCCCTGTGGATTCTGGTGCATCTGCACATTTGTCTAGCACCTCTAGGAGCTGTAGTGTGGTGGATCGGACTGAGATAAAGCCATATTTTTGTTGAACAGGTTATTTTCTTTCACGAATTCTGTTATATGGTTTCTGATGATCTTCTCTAATACCTTGCACACCACTGATGTTAGGCTTACTGGTCGACAGTTTCCAGCTTGTGATTTGTTCCCCTTTTTTAAGATGGCACTGACCCTTGCTAACCTCCAGCCTTCAGGAACAGTTTCATTACTCAGTGATTGTTTAGAGATTATCTTAAGAGGTTTAGATATGGATTTCTAGGGTGCAATTCATCAAGACCAGGACCTGGTTGTATGAACGTGTCATTAGCCTAAGGGACCGGCCATTTAACTTGAAGGGGGGGCTAAAAAAATATTTTGGATCTGATTTTATGTGAAAAAAATATTTTGGCTGCCAAAATGATGAAAAAAAATTTTCTGAATGAGGCTTTCTGACCAAAAAAATAATGTTTATTTTGAAAAAAAATATTTTGTTGATACGTGTGGAAAAAATAAATAATTTGTTTCGCGCGAAAAAAATTTTCTGTCCAGAAAAAAAAACCATAACCCCCCCTTCAGGTTAAATGGTCGGTCCCTAATGTGTCATTAAGACATCATTAGCCCGATGGATTGCTAAGACTTAATGAAGACTTAATTATTCATTAGGCTAATGGCACTTTCATACAACTGGGTCCTGGTGACTTATCGATTTTCAGTTTATCTAGTTCTTTTTAAAAGTTTTTCCTCTGTTGTTTCTATTCTGTTCATTGGCTTTCAAATGTGTGTGTCGTTTTTTTTTTAAAGTCACCTTCAGGCTCGTTAGTGAGACATTGGCAAGTATGTCTGTTTTTTCCTTGTTGTTATTTGTTTTTGAGGATTTGGTGTCTGGATTGGTGTAGAGCTATTCCTGATCTTGTTTTCATGGACTTGATGTAGCTTCAATTTACTTTAAAATTTTGTTTTGCCTGTGAGCGTAAATCTTTTTCATATTTTTTCCTTTGCTTGTTAACTTCTGATTTAACTTTGTTTCTTGTCTGGTTATATTCCTGTCCACATTTGGGTCATTACTCTAGGTTATTTTTCTTGCTAACTAATTTTGTGTATTTTTGCTTGATCGATTGGAAAAGTGTTTTTCTTTTCCCATAGTTTGATATACTTGTCTTAGTTCTGTTCCCTAAAGTTCTGTTAAAAAGTGTTCCAGTTGGAATCAACTGTGTGGCTTTGGTTTAAAAGAGGGTGAGCAAGGCCTTTTTTTGGAAAATGTGTTTTGGGCATATTCAGAAAATTGTTAAATGTTTTTGGTGAAATAAAATCAGTTGTTCACTGCTTTGGGTTGTAGACCATTTGATGATTTCTGTTCTGTAAAAAAGGGAAATAAAAAGCACTGTTTGCTGTTAAGCATGAAAATTGTACTGTTAATGAAAACCCTCTTACCCCTTAAAATACTTGACCATTCTTGCTCTCTGATTTTATTGTTGAAATCTTTACAGTTTCCCTTGTTGTATATCCTCTTTGATTTATTTGTTTTTCGTGTGTACATAGAAGTATTCTATGTTTGATACCATGTTTTCCTCATTTGTTATAATTAAATCTAATATATTGGGCTTATTACTTCCTTTCCATCTAATAGGTTTTGAAATGTGCTGCAATTGATAGTTGTCCTGAAATTATCTTTAAATCTATACTCTATTGTTTCGGTGCTATCGCCTTTAGAATTCCTTGATTGCCACTCCATGTCTTCATATTTAAAATCGCCATTCATTAGCATATGAGAATATCCTTTTGAATTTATCTCATTGAGTAGTTCTCCAAGTTTTTTATTATAATATTGGCTACAATTTGATGGTGATCTGACTAGAAGATTATCTGAATTTTTCAGGTTAATTTTAACCATCAGATTTTCTTCAAAGGTTGTGTCTGACTGTATTTCAATGGCTTCTAAGAGAGCAACCATTTGCTTTTTATGGGGGAAAGGAAGGAATTCAAAAAAAAATGTAGGATCAGAATTTGGGCAAAGACAAATATCAGGATATGACATGTAGGAGGAAGCTGAAAAAAAATTACCAGGATGACATAACTGAAGCAAAAAATTTGGGCTTGGACTGAAAAATAATTACAGGATTGCTTCCAGTGAGAAATAAAAATTGCAAGGCTCAGAGATTGCATGAAAAAACAAGAATATGTGTCTAACAGACACAATGCCCCACCTCACATCTATTTTGAACAATGCTATATTTCATGATCAGTGAAGCATGAAGTTGGTGGCATAGGTAAATATTTGTTCTGTTTTTTTAAATTGATATCCTAATGTGTATTTATATGCAGTTTCATGACAATAGCATACATCCGTCACAGAAAAGAAACTAAAACCTCATACTATCCCCCATTTTCCATGATCAGTGAAGCATGAAATTGGTAGCATGGATAAATTTCTATTATGATTTTTGCTTTTAAACTATACCTTAATGTGTATTGATGTAAAGTTTCATGATAATAGCATACATCCTTCAAAATTCAACCTAAGGGTAAACCTCATACTACCCCCTTTTTGCCATGGTCAGTGAAGCATGAAGTTGGTAGAAAGGGTAAATTTTTATAATGATTTTTGTTTAATTATACCCTAATGTGTATTTATATAGTTTCATGATATAGCATACATCCTACACAGAAACATTTTTCGACCTATAGGTAAACCTCATACTACCCCCCCCTTTTTTATCCAAGATCAGTGAAGCATGAAGTTGGTACAGAGGATAAATTTGCATAATGATTTTTGTTTAATTATACCCTAATGTGTATTTATACAAAGTTTCATGATAATAGCATACATCCTTCACAGAAAAAAACTTCAACCTAAGGGTAAACCTCATACTAACCCCTTTCTTTCCATGCTCAGTGAAGCATGAAGTTTGTACTGAGGATAAATTTAAAATTTTCATTATGATTTTTGTTTAATTATACCCTAATGTGTATTTATACAAAGTTTCATGATAATAGCAAACATCCTTCACTGAAAAAAAACTTCAACCTAAGGGTAAACCTCATACTAACCCCTTTTTTTCCATGATCGGTGAAGCATAAGTTGGTAGCTGGGATAAATTTTCATTATGATTTTGGTTTAATTATACCCTAATGTGTATTTATAAAGATTTCATGATAATAGCATACATCCTTCACAGAAAAAAAACTTCAACCTGAGGGTAAACCTAACTTGGGACAGACAGACGGACGGACAGACCCGAACACTGTATGCTCCCTACTATCATAGGTGAGGCATAAAATCCAGGATCAGATGTTCCTTCCTTGCCACCCCCCTAAAAATCAAATGGTTGCTCCCTTACTGCATGTTAACATAAAGGGTTAATCCTCTTCCTGTGGTATTTTCAATTTTTTTTAGTTTCTCTTATCAAGGAGGGAATATTCTGAAGCTCTTGTTGTGTATCTGTTTTAGTGATTCCTATAATATTTGGCTTTGTATCTTGTGTTCTGATTTCTAATTCTGTTAAAAGATTTAGGATGTAAAATTTAGGTGTTAGAGCCTTAGTAAAATGTAAATTACTACTTAAAATATAAATATCAGATACTTTTAAAATGCGCACATAAGCATTTATCTTTCGAAACATGCTATAATTTTCAACACATTTTTTTTTATTAATTTTCAGCAAACTAAACATTGATCAATAAACTTCCAAATCATGCAGAGTTTAACATTAGAACTTCAATTAAACACAAAAAAAGAAGCTTAAAATGACCTACCCCCGTTATAGCGCCATGTTTAAATGTCTTGTAAGTCGGCACAGGGTGTGAATCTGGATGTACCAGGAACGCAAATTAAAAAGTTATTTAAACTACCGGGTTTTGAGCAGAAAGGTGGAAATGTTCAATAATAAAACAAAATACTTTCAGCAAAAAAAAGAACTTAAGCAGTAACAGTAATTGTCTAACAACAATCATATCTATTAACAACGATTGTACCACGGTTTTGGACTTTGACAGCTCCAGGGAACAACTCAAAACAGATTTATTCGTCACCATGGCTATCTAGCTTTTATTTCATACAGAACTTCTTCTGTATCAATATTTAGATTATAAACGGATCTCGTTTTCTTCATGTGCGCCAACTTAGGAGAATTAACTGTATATGTCCTCAAGATGTAACAATTGTCTCGTTTATTGTTAATTGTATTAATCATGTCTTTACCTGAATAAACATTATTATTATCATATTTGCCAAAAGGTAACTAGACATTCCAGCCTGACGACATATCCGTCCCTGCCTATCCGGCCCTGAACTTTCCGGCCTCACTCCAATCCGGTCCTGTCTTTAAAGTAGATCCGGCCTTACGATAATTTATGTATTACTGTTGTTTTCCACAAAAAGTTGTTATAAGAAGTTGAATTTGTTTTTGCCATAAGAAAAATTGAACTTCATATGCCAATTTTTTACCTTGGAAGATGGAAAGCAAACTCATGTCCTGAAGGTTTAGTGTTATATTTAGCATGTTTGTGTATCATGACTATGGTCTTTTATTTCTGGTGTTCTCATATTTGCCGTGAATTTGGACTCTGATTTATTTAATCCATTTGAATTTTGTTCTTTCGGCATTCTCAGTCTGCAATTGTTTCTTAAATATAGGTATTGCTAACATTTCAAATAAAAATAAACTTGGTACATAGTTCAGAGACTATCCCTCACTTTACGATTTCGTAAATGATTAAAACTCCTTCGTTCCTATATTCTGCAGCATTTTTTTATGACAAATTTTTAATAAATGCATCAATATAAGTCGGAACAATAAATATTACGACTTTCTATCTCTGATATCATGACCAAACTGAACAAAACAACGATATAATATCAATTAACAATACAGGGACGGATAGACCAACAGTCAGGGGTGTAACCTATTCAAGTTATCAAATGAAGTACTTTTGAGTAACTGAATTTAGTAATCATGTATTTTCAGCAATAACTTATTTAAGTTATCAATTGTTGATTTCTTGAAAATGTCCGACTTTGATTACAAATTTCTTTATGATAAAGATTTTTCTCAAGCAAACAATAGTTTTTCCCATATGGTTTGGAATCTTAACTGTGTAATTACCTATCAATTATAAATGCGCAAAGAGAGGAAATACATGCGCCAACCCCCATAAAGATTGGACCCTTGGGAAATTAAATCTCCTTTATCTTTGAAATGGTTCATAATAATCAATTAGACAGGCCATCATTAGATTGAGGTCAATTTGAACTACTTAATACATGTGTAATAATAGACTTAACTGTGACCAATAAGTAAGAATTTCAACAAAACTTAATATGATGTAAAAAAGACCTCAATAACTGAATGAAGTTATCAACAGAGTAATGTCCCTTGATTAATAAAATAGTAACTCATATAGGTTATTGCTTCATAACTGGTATAAGTTATTTAAAAAAAGTCAGTAACTCATAGTAACTCATTTAAGTGATTTTGGTGATAACTTATTTAAGTTGCACCCCTGACTGGACCAAGGCCGGATTGTCATAAGGCCCGACTGGCATAGGGCCGGACTGTTGTAAGGCCGGATGATCTCGAAATCTTGCCAAAATGTATGAACCACTTGTACGCTATCCGGCTATCGTGATTGAAAGCCCATTCAGTACCTTAACCACTCGTCCCCTCTACAAATTGAATAAAATGAAATAGTAAATAGAACGAAAACAGAAAAGAATAGAACAATTCAACATTTATAGGACCAAGGACGTATAATATAAGTCATAATAAGTCCTTGATGGGATTGAACAGAAGATGGAACTTTCACTTTGTTCAATGCTTCTTGTACTGACACGTTTTAGAATTTCACATAAAGCAGATTAAGGAAATTGTTCATTTACTTATGTATAATACCATCTGATACATATTTATCTACCTCAGTATTTAATTTTACCACTGGTTTGAAGTATTTGACCTTATATAAGTCCCAATGATTGATTGATAGAACTGGTCGACGTTGTGAAAGTTGAATTTCTGGAAATCCCCTTCCGACATTAAATAGAAAATAATGCTAAAACCCGACATACAAAATCCGTTTATTTCGTAAACATTGAATTACAAATAATACTGATTTCATTTGCCCCGTTGTGGGCCCTGATTTGGTCAAATTTGGTCAAATAAAATAAAAGTATCAAATACAAAAAGCTTTATTTAGCGTCGATAAAACAAACTGACAACATAAGCTCTCAAGAGCTTTTAAAATCGACGGTTACATGCATTACATATATTGTAATATATGTTAAAGACATCACATATAAGACAAAACATCTACTATTATACCTTTTCATGCACAATGACATACAAACACAAATAAAACAACAACATTCTACATCAGACAAACATACACTGAAGCAGCACAACCATGCTTTTAGACAATTTGCCAGTTCTGCGATCAACAGAATGAATTTAGCGAACATATAGGGCACAAAATATGCACAGATTAACGTGGTATAGATTTGTAACCCCCATTAGTTCAATAGTTACATATACAATATATGTACATTGTCGGAAAATATATAATTTATTTGACGAGCTTTAGAGACAGGTAGAAATGCGAGGTTTACCGAGCATTTCTCGCCTGTTTCGCAGCGAGTACAAATAAATTTTATATTTCCGACAATGTACGTATATTGTTTTTATCCTGCAATCATTTAAACCCTATTTAAAAATGCACTTTCTTTGTGAAGCGGGACCAGGAAAACAGTAAACAACTTCGGCCATTTTGGTATAATCCCTGACGTCATAAGAAAATTTACACTGTGACGTCAAAGTATTCGAGGTTTCAAACCAGTCGTCCTGTCTTTTCTCCGTTAAAAATCGCGGACAGGCGGCTACCAGTCTATCCTACGAATACGAAAAAAATATTCGTAGGGTCGTATACGTCTAGTAAATACCACCAATGCAGGATAAAAGTGGTTACACTGGTTACATGCATGGCAACATGAGGAATATCCAATAACTCTCCTAGTTTACAATTAAGGGTTACATGCATGTGGAATCTAGGTTACAAGGGTTACATGCATGAGAATGAAGGTTACAAGGGTTTATCACGGGGAATGGAGGTTACAACGGTTACGGTTTATAAATAACCTATTAGCGAATAGATATTAGCGAAACCCAAAAGGGAGGTAACTTTTTGAAAAATCTCAAGGGGACAGAATGATGATAGGTTAGACAATAGACAATAGACAATATTTTATTAACAAATCAAAGTGCCCAATTTGAGCAGTATAAAAACAAAACAAAACAATACATGGACAATACAGAGACAATAATCAACATTTATGAGTATTATTGAATTACACATATAACATATAAAATATAATGATTAAAACACATTGTACCACCTGGAACTATTTACATACCAGTACCAGAGGGAGACAACTCATTGCAAACTTAATAAATGATCTCTCCTCTGAAATAACTGTTTTAGCAATTTATACAAAATTAAAATAATATTTTTATCCTCATTACTAAGAAGCCAAATAAATTTATTATCATCTGTATGATATTTAAAATATTTGTTTAAATTACAAATCTGTTCAAAAATAGGTTTTCTTATAACATTTAAGCTACTACATTTAATCAAAAAATGGATCTCGTCTTCAATGCCAATACCACATAATTCACATTTCCTATCTTCAACTTTTAAATTTGTGTATCTACCTTTTCAATATTTAGATGATGTGCACTTATCCTAAATTTTGTGAAAAGGCATCTGTCATTTTCTTGACCATATTCCAAATATTTTTCAGTTTTAAAATTAGTTTTAAATGTGCGATAAGTTCTTAACTTGCTACCAACCATAGCATTTCTTTTATTATCATTAAATAGTCCTTTCAACCAAGTTTTACTAAACGCATTTTTTAGAGAGACTTTAAGTTTATTAGTGACCGAACTTACAGACCATTTACTTGGTTTATTCATCAAGTAATCAAGTTTTAAATAGGAAAGAATATCCTTAATATTATTCATCCAAGACTCCTTATTATCTAAATCCATGGTTTTGGATTCAGTAAAAGCATGATAAAGGATGCTATTAGTATCCGATATATTTTCTAGATAATGCCAATATTTAACCATATTGAGGAGCATATACATAAAAACAGGGTAACTTCCCACTTCTCTTCTGCAGGCTAAGTTGGAAGATTTAGTTTTTACTCCAAGTGCGAATTTACAAAATTTTGTATGGACTTTTTCAATAATTAAATTATCAATCTCTTTTAGAAGAAAACCTTCTTCATCATTTCTAAATTTCTTGGATGAAAAATAGCCCCAGATCTCTGAGCCATATAATAAAATTGGCCTTATAGTATGATTATATAAATGTATCAAGGTAGAAATGCTAGGCTTATCTTTAAAACATTTTATTAATTTAAATAAAGCTTTCATGCCCTTTTTATAAAGATCTCCTTTTACGTATGAAAAGGTGCCTAATGCACAAAATGTGACTCCAAGATATGTATATTTCTGTTCACATTCTATAGGAATATTGTTAAAACAGATCTTTATATTCTTAAGTCTTCCAGCTTTGTTGAATACTATTACTTATGTTTTGTCATAACTGATATCTAAACACCAATCTTCTGTAAATTTATATAAACTGTCTACACAGTTTTGTAACCCCTTTTCACTGGTAGAAAGTATAACTAAATCATCAGCATACATCAGACAGTTTAATGATTTGGAGTGAAGTATGACCGGATCACATGATGAATTGAAGTATGTAGGCAAATCATTCATATATAAATTAAAAAGGTTAGGGCTCAAATTATCTCCTTGTCTGACGCCAATGTTGGATTTAAAAAAGTCTGTACGACAAGAATCGATTTTTACACAAAGTTCAGTATTTCTATACATAGATTTTATTATGGTATAAAATTTTGAACCAACACCGGCTCTTTTTAATTTGTAAAACAGACCTGTGTGCCAAACCGAGTCGTATGCTTTTTTAACATCAACAAAACATGCATATAAAGGTTTAGACATGTTTCTTACATACTTTTGAATTAATGTGTTTAGTGCGAACAAGTGATCTGAAGTGCGACAACCATTTCTAAACCCAATTTGCTCTTTACATATAATATCTTCTTTTTCTAAATAGGTAGTTAGTCTATTATTTAATATTTTATTAAACAATATACCAATTGTATCATTTATTGTAATGCCCTTGTAATTTGAAGGATCATAAGTAGAACCTTTTTTATGGATTGGGGCAATGTATCCTTTGGACCATATGTCAGGGTATATCCCTGAGGAAAATAGTTTGTTAAAAATTTGTAATAATAAAGGGTTAAGTGCAGTCTGGCCATTTTTAATCATTTCATTAAGTACCATGGAAAACCCACAAGATTTGCCATTCTTTAATGATCTTACCGCTTTTATAAGTTCTGCTTCTGAAATAGTGAAATCTAATTTATTAAAAACAACAGTATTTTCTAACTCTTCTAGTTTTTTTTTTGAAGTTCTACATTATTTGGCAATATTTATATAATAATGTTGTGTTTTACATTGACTATGCGAAAATAGTAGCCAGGGTGATGGACAATAGTGCACGACCCGAAGGGGAGTGCACTATTGTCCATCACCCTGGCTACTATTTTCCATAGTCAATGTAAAACACAACATTAATATTATTATTATACCGACTGTTGACTATTTTGAAAAGTTACATTGATAAATAGTTGTTATTGCTCCCCTTTTGGTCGTTGTCTCTTTGACACATTCCCCGTTTCCCTTCTTTTTCCTGTTCTGTTTAAAATGTTTCACAGTATTAAAAGTCAACAAAAAAACTGTCAAAATAAAAAAAAAATACAAAAAACAAATCTGAGCGCTGTAGCAGACGACACTCTTTCAAATGATGTTTAGAAACTTGATTACATCAATTGCACAGGAAGTACCACTAACTTGTCAGTCAGATCAAAACTCCGCCTCATGCACGTGATGATTGATGATGATTGACGTGAGAAATCAATAGTCTTCACAACAGCAGTGCTTACTATTGCAATAGTGCAGTCAACGCTATTTCTTTTGAAAACTATGCGAAAATAAAACTGTTTTACTATAAAAGAACTTTCTTACAGGAGGTATAATAATTTCTCATAACACAGGTTATGTGATCTGTGTAATGCAAATGCATTGGGGGACGAATTTCATTGCCTTCTTGAATGTGAGTTTTTCAAAAACGAAAGAAAACATTTTTTACCTAGACAATTTATAGTGCATCCCAACTCTGTCAAATTTCATGATTTATTAAATACAGATGACAATAGAGTTCTATTCCTAGTAGCAAAATTTTGCAAAATATTATTGTCAGTAATTAAATAATGTGTAAACATGTACAATATAGGTAACAATTGCCTTCCATACTTTATAATGAAGTATTTTAATAAGTAAATACAATGCTGTGTCTTCATTTATTCCAACAATATATGTTTGTATATATGTTATTTGTATTCACATACCCCTGTTGGGGTCTTTTGTCTTAATAAAGAACTTGAACTTGAACTTGGTTCCCTGCTTGTGAAAAACAACCAAAAAATAAAGCATTTTTAATTAAACGTATAATAATGATAGTTTAATCTTTAGCAGACGTTTAGCCGGCAACATAATTCAAACCCCAATCCCCAATAGCACTTACCATTCTTTAAAGTGCTCAGTCATGTCAGTAGTAAAAAAAACAAACAACTGTACTAACTTGAACTGTCTTCTCATTGAGTAGGAGAGTATTAAAGAATCGAAAATATTCTAACTTACTATAGGATTAAACACTCATTTTTAGGAAATTATCTATGTATAAACTCCGGCAGCTCACTCACAAACTGAATAAAGTCCGAAGGACTTTATGTAAAGTTTGTGAGTGAGCTGCCGGAGTTTATACATACATGATTTCCTAAAAATCAGTGTTTAATCCTTATAATTCCAATTTTGTATGTTAAAAATTGCAGGATCCATGTTAACGACGTCATTATTTGCTGCACTATATTTTTGCAGAGCGGATTAATGGGCAAACGGAAATATCGAAAAATATTTCCGTTTGCTATTCATGACGTTGACCAATAAAAATGAACGTTACAATTACATTTGGAATTATTGCAGAATATCATAAATATTGTGTAGGGCACTACTTTGTCCAGGATGGTTAAGCACGAAGACCGTACTTTAAAACAAGTGTGCATGTTTAATGTTTGTTTGTCCGGTGTAGGAGTAATTTCCCTTTCAAGGTTTGACCAAAAACCACAAAATTTGACTAGAACTTGAATGGACCTTAATTAATTGGCAAATCATCTATTCATACAACATGTAACATGCACCTCCTGCAATATTTTCTAATAAAGTATGTGAAATTTGTTTCATGCAGCACATATAAAATGGAAAAGCAGCACTAGTCTACATGTAATTAATCAAAGGAAAAAGCACACAAGCAAATAAATAAGATATAAAAGCAGCACTAATCTACATGTAATTAATTTTAAAGCAAAAGCAAAGCAGCAAACGGAGCAATGGCATGACTTGCCGGTGTGGCATAATTTTGGGTCCGGGTCCGGCCGGATACAAAATGTTAACATTCTGCATCCGGCTTCTCACTATAATTTTGGGTCCGGCGGCAGTTATTTTCTCGGAAATTAGATTTTTGTTTTAAAAAATCAATTTGACGAAATATTTGACTGTTTCAACGAGGGGTATCAGTATTTCTAGTATCCCCAACCACAGCTCAAGACAGTTTTCCCGAGCCGGAAAATAAGAAAAAAAAACGTAATAATTATCTTGTTTTAGGATGTTTGCAAAAAATTATTTGTTTCATTAAAAAGTAATTTGATATCTTTCCACATTATTTCGATAATTTAATTAACTATTTTTATTTTATACTGTTCGGCAAACTCGGTCCCAGGAAGGTAAATTCATATTCATATTCTTTATTAGCTTTAAGCAAATTTGCTCATAGGCATTACAAATACAAATGCAGATATACAGTTGCATATTACATATATAGATATATATATTTATATGTACTTAATGTTTATAATGGTCATATCAGAGAAGATTACTAAATGTTCATAACAGAGGAGATTACAACATTTGTGAAGTCCTATATTTAAAGGCATGATACAAATATTTACACAGTCCACTAAGTTCTTTTTTATTATGACAACTGAGTAATTGGGTAAACTTAAATACTGGTGGTTTTTTCCAATAGTATGCTTTAATAAATTTTTTACGTAATTCAAGATATGATGAGCACTCTAAAATAAAATGGTATTCATCCTCAATTACATTTTTATCACACAAAATACATATTCTATTTGCCCGATCTATTCCGTGGTATCTACCTGTTTCTACAAACAAATTATGAGCAGACATTCTGATCTTAATCAAATAATGATGGTAAGGTATATATTTAGTAAGATAAAATTGAAGACCTAAATCAGTTATACAGTATTTATAAATATTACACTTA
>MJUU01033098.1:168137-179839 GCA_002080025.1 Modiolus philippinarum | reverse complement strand
AATAGGGGATAAAACTTCCCCTTGCATTAAACCAACTTTATTTGAAAAATACTCAGAGCAAAAGCCATCAATCCTGACACATGATTTGACATTTTGGTACATAGATTTAATAAGAGATAACAATTTACCAGTTATACCAATTTTGGACAATTTCATCCATAATTTAAGTCTATCCACTGTATCGAACGCTTGCTTATAGTCTACGAAACAACAGTACAGACGTTTACGAGCACTTAAGGACTTGTGAATGATTGAATAAAAAGCAAAAATTGCATCAATTGTGCTGCATCCCGGTTTGAAACCAAATTGAGCATCAGTTAAGATATCATAGTCAGCAGACCATTTCAATAGTCTAGTATTTAGTATAGATGTAAACAGTTTCGCAAAGTTACTTATTAAACTAATACCACGATAATTGACGGGTTCATGAGGGTCTCCTTTACCTTTAAACACAGGAACAATTATCGCCACTGTCCAGGCTTTTGGAAAATATTTTGATGATAACACCATATTAAATAAACGATTCACTAAAGGCAATAATAAGTTTTTATACTCAATAAAAATTTCATTTAAGATACAGTCCACTCCATGACTTTTTTCACGTTTTAAATTAGAAATAGCGTTCAAAATTTCTTTGTCAGTGATATGCGCATCTAAATCATCGTATATAACCTGGTCATCCCACTCACCATTGTTATTACTGTTATTATCAGGTACCTCATCATTATTAACTGTACAAAGATTTTCAAAATGTTCCACCATGCTACTTATAGCTACATCACTCACACTGCTTCTCTTTTTTTTAAACAAAGAGTAAAATTTTTTCGGATTGGTCTTACGTAAATTTTCCAACATATCCCCTTCTTGTCTTCTGTACTGTCTTTTACACTTGTTCTCATAAATTTTGTAAATTCGTTTTGTAGAATTTAATTGTTCATGAGTTGTATTATTTTTATTTCTATTAAAAGCACTAAGAGCACCAATATAATTTCTACGTAACTGTTTACAGCGATCATCGAACCATGGTTTATCTTCTGTTTTCCGTCTATATTTCCAATTAACATTCCTTGTGACATGCCGTTCTACTTTGAAAAATGGTGAAATAATGTCAACTAATGCATCAGTAAAGTCATTCACA
Organism: Modiolus philippinarum; assembly: GCA_002080025.1. Taxonomy (NCBI): domain Eukaryota; kingdom Metazoa; phylum Mollusca; class Bivalvia; order Mytilida; family Modiolidae; genus Modiolus; species Modiolus philippinarum. The sequence continues at coordinate 178,701 of MJUU01033098.1, read as the reverse complement.
GATTTATCAATACTTTCCTCAATTTTCAAAATATCATCAAATTTAATACATTTTTGTAAATTATCATAGTTGGCTGTTAATGCCTCTAAGCACAAATGTTTAAACTCTTCATTCCATAAGTAACGTTCCGACGACCTTAAGGTGAGACGTTACTAAATGAACGTCACGGTAAGAGTAACCTCCCTCCGATTGCGTTGGAACAATGTAGACGTAAGCAAGATCAGCATTTCATTCAAATGGCTAATCCTGAGATAGTAGAAAATTATGTCAAAATTTTAAATTAGCGTTTGCAATGGCTTTTTATGTTGGTTCTTGTTAAAATAAAGGTAATATGTACAGCTATGGAAAAATGTCAGTTCCCACCTGACACTTCTATTTGCACGTGTTAGTATTATGCAAAAACGATTACTATTTCAGAAATTAACTAGAAATCATTTCTGGTCCAATTTCGTTCATTTACAATTTTCTTTCACAATTTTTTAACATTACAGTATTTTTTCACGGTTTTGTTTTGATGTGTTTTAATAATAACAATAAAGAAAAACTTTGCTGCAGACAGAACATTGCAATATTGAAACGGAACTCATCCAGATTTTTTAAATTTTCAGTCGGAGTATCCACCAGTCCTCGACATGCTTTCTGAAAAATCGCGGCCCCGGTAAAGTTGGGAAATTTTATATTTTAAAAGTGTTTACCATGGCATGGGCTGTTAGATTTTGGGATGAGCTTTGAGCTTGGATTTTCACACGAGGCAGATTTTTATTACAATTTTCCGATAAACGCTCTTATTGAGCAAGGCTTACATTTTCTTATGAACATTGTCACCGTGCATCATCCGTACACAGGATATAGGTACCAGGACAGGTTTTCGTTTAAATTTCAATGAAATCTACCATTAGTGTACGGGGGTACCAGCTTAGCTTAGCTAATTAGCTTTTGTCTAACTTAGCTTTTGTCAAAATGCAAATGACTGCAGACTTTTGTGCATGTCGTAAACGGCGAATTCAACGTTTTTCAGTTATGTATGATCATTCTTGATATACATACCAAATGTGATAAAGATTAGTGTAGAAATAAAGCTGAAATCGTGAGATTTCTATCATCTAAAGGGAGTGAAACCGACTTTTAGTGCTTTTTCCGAAGAATGGCATCCGCCATTATATCAGGACAAAAAGTGGCGATTTTTCGGCCTGGAATCAATAATATGGGACTGACTGGGGCGACATGTCTGTCTTTGCATAAACTACGAAAGCGTATTGATGCCACATAGAGAAAAAAATATCTCGTAATTATGAAATAATTATCTCAAGATTATGACTTATTGTCTCATTATTAAGAAATAATATCTCATAATTATGAAATAATATCTCATAACCATGCGAAATTTTCTCATAATTACGAGATTGTTTTTCTTCGTGTGGCATCAATATGCTTTCGTAATGTGTTAGCATAAATAAGGTCTGTTCCGCATAATTGTATGGTATAGTACAAAGCAGAACTCCAAAAATATCAAACTCATTATTTTATTCTTCCAATTATAAAGCAGAAATATTAGTCACTTGTTGTAAAACAACAAATCCTCTATCACATAAAAAATAACGAATTAATCACTAGCGGATCCAGTCATAAAAAATCCGGGGGGGGGGGGGGNGGGCATTTTTGTTTAAATTCTGCATTAAAAGGAAAAGGTATAGAGGGTTCAAATTCCTGGAATCCTCCCTCCGGATACGCCAATGAAATTATTTTTCAACAGTTACTGTTTAGAAAGCAATTCATGTTTTCAAATACAAGAGACCGATATTTTGACTCCCCTTTTTTACGTATTGCGACTTGATTGTATAAATAAGAAAAGTATCCCAACATATATATATATATGTGTGTATTTAACAAAAAAAATATAATAAATAAAATAAAATAACATAAAATCGATAGATGATTATCTATCAAGAAAAAAATTAAGATGGATAAACAAATAAATTATTCATTAAAGATATTTAGTAATTTTATCGGGAATTCTAACAAATTAAGGATATTTGCACAATTCCGTGTTTGCCCTTTTTCTGGAAGGGGAATTATTAAAAAAAATCTTTTACTGTCATTTTCAGGAAATTCGGCTTGTCAAAAGTGGAATATTATCCTCATTTGCCTCAAATACAAAATGATCGGATATGCCATCTATGCGAAAACGTTACGTTATGCATTGTAACGTCGACGTACAACCTTACGTTTGGCATTTTTTACACCTCTTGCAAATGTTTTCGCTTACATAGTGAAAAAAGATGCTCCATGACATATGCTTTTCTATACATCAATGGATTCGCAATTTTGTCCTCTTCTTTGTGTTAGTTTTTGGACAATATGTAATCGCTGCATTTGTAGATATATCGAAAAACGTAACATTTTCAGGTGTAAAATTACTATTTTTACGTTATGTCTTTGTAAAAGTGTACCCCAAAGATCGGGTTTTCAATGTCAAATATCTTTCTTAAGTGATCCATGACCCTTATTAAAAAGTTGATATTCCAATGTAAGTCATTAAGATCTACTTGTGTGCAAATTTTCACGAGAAAGTATGACATAGCCATTTAGTAACGTCTCACCTTAACAACGACGTTGACAACGTCTATTGTGACGTCACTTCCTAGAGTGAAATTATGGAAAATAATTTCACAGTTAATTATCACTTTTAATTCACTGAGAAATTTCAATCTTTCACTGCAATCTATATAATAAATAATTTTCTTATCTCCCATTCTATTGACTGTTCCAAAAACTATGAAATTTGTAATGTATATGAGCTGTTTCATGATTCTGATGAAATTTCAGCTGCCCTAGAAATTGTCAAAATATGATCTTTCTACAATACAATTAGTCAAAAAGTCAGTGCAATGTTATTTTAGCTTATATAATCTCATATTGTTTTCCGTGTATTTGCAGAGACATTTTTTCTTATTTGCGTTTACTCCATATCCCTTCACTGATTATTATGGAATGCCAACGTAGCTTTTGATTTTGAAATTCTTTAAAAATCACCTTTCCATTGTCGCCTTTCACGAAATCAAAAGGTACTCATTCTTTTATTAGCTCACCTGACCCAAAGGGTCAGTGTGAGCTGTTGCCATCACTCGGCGTCCGTCGTCCGTAAACTTTTCACATTTTTATCTTCTCCTCTCAATGAAACCACTGAAGCAAATTTAACCAAACTTTACAGGAATGATGTATGGAAGGCCGTTTACAAAGATTGCTCATTTCGTTCCCATAAAAAAAACATGGCTGTCAGCGTAGAACTTAGGTTTAATAAGGACCCTATAGGGAAAAATCCCATTTTCATCTTCTCCTCTGAAATCACTGCAGCAAATTCACTCAAACTTACAGGAATTATGTACTAAAGGTCCTTTACAAAAAATGCTCATTTCCTTGAGATCCCATGAAACATGGAACATAGTTTAACATTAGACCCAAAGGGAAAATCACATTTTCAACTAGCTGACATCTCCTCTGACACCACTGAAGCAAATCCAACCAAAACCTACAGAAATGATGTATGGAAAATCCTTTACAATGATGTTTCATTCAATTCCCATCTGACAAAAAACATGGCCGCCAGTGCAAAACTTAGGTTTAACATTGAACCCTATGGAAAATCACATTTTCATCCTCTCCTCTGAAACCACTCAAGCAAATTCAATTGAACCTTACAGGAATGATGTACGGGACGTCCTTTACAAAGATTGCTCATTTAGTATCAATTCGATGAAAAACATGGCCGTCAGCGCTTAACATAGTTTTGACACTGGACCCTAAGGGAAAAATCATATTTTCATCTGCTCATTGAAATCACTTAAGCACATTCAACCAAACTTTACAGTAATGTTTGGGAGATTGCTCATTGAGGTTTAATTTAATTAAAGTGTGGCGTCAAAAACATGGCCGACAGCACTGAACATAGTTTACCGTTGACCCTATTGGAAATTCATAGGGAATAATACATGGCAAAATCCGTATCACATGCGGTATCATCCCGAGTTACCAATATCAGCCCGAGGGCCTATGGCCCGAGGGATGATATTGGTCCAGGGATGATACGGCATGTGATACGGATTTTGCCATGTATTATACAGTTTATCATATATTTAAACAGAGGACTACTTAATCCCAAAAATACTGTCAAAAATTGGCTAGAGAAAATGCATTTTCAAAATGGACGGAAAGGACTGGAGGTGGTTGAAATAAAATCTACCATGTAAAGGGAAAAAGGTTTGCTAGATTTTTTTAACTGATGCCCACAAATAAATTTCATCCCCAAACAAATTTTTGTTTGTACTCTCCGAAAATTTTTTTACCCCCCAAAAAAAAATTTTTTTACCCCCCCCCCAATTTTTTTTATCCCCTCAATTTTTTTTAAAAAAGTCAAATTGAATTTTTTTTTTTTTGAAAAAGGGTATGATACAGGGCTAGCCATGCGATAACGGGTGTGTGATAAAGGGTAAACCATGCGATAAAGGGTGTGACGTCATAGTGTGAATACAGAATGAACTCCATGCACTGTATCACATATTCAAAACGTCTGTATTTATTACTAAACATATGATAATTATAGATTATTACATGGCATTTTTCATATCACACCCTTTATCAGCCCAAGGTCGTAATATCAGCCCGAGAGCCGTCAGGCTCGAGGGATGATTTTATGACCAAGGGCTGATGAAGGGTGTGATATGAAAAATGACATGTAATGATATTTTTATCATATAGTTCAACTGTATTGGAAATTTTCAGATGAAAAATACCTTTATACTTATAAAATGCAATATTAGTATTTTGTTATTGTTCTTTATTTGATATAGTGTGCAATGTTTATCATTTTTACGGAAATACACGAATCTTCCGAGTACTGACGGAAAGGCATGCGATAATTACCGGAACCAGTTGATAACGATGTCATATCAGCCCGCTTCGTCAATTTGAGTTGAAATCATCTGGTTTTATCAAGAGGTAAAATTTTCATCATATCTTAACTAAGTATATGATAAATATTTTTATCATCTCCTCTGAAACCGGGCTACAGTAATTTCAACAAAACTTTACAGGAATAACATATGATCTGATAATAAACGAAACTGCTAGCACAGAACATACCCTGGGGAATGTACATCACTTTCATCACCTGCTGTAAGCATTTTGTCAGGTGAGCGATTCAGGCTCATTTTCTGAGCCTCTAGTTTGATTAAATGGTCAAAATTTATATCAGTTTTATAAATAGAATTAATTTACACGAAATAAAACGATTTATTACAAGCAGATTAAATCAGATAAATGAATATTTGTAACTGAGAAGTTACAAGTACATTACATAAAATTATTGATAGTGCATTAAGCGATTAATTATATATTTAAATTCATTGTTATTATGCAACTTCAGATAATGTAACGTCAAACGATAAACTTTATAGTCCATTCCGTATCAAAAAGTTGGTACATGTAGGAGAGAAAATGATCTTTAATTATCTGCATCATACTAACTTTGTCACTGCAATTTCCCCATGTTTGGAAACTCATTAGAAACAACGGCAATAGAATATCGAAGGAAAGGGAATGTGTTTGTTACAAAGACATGGCAAAAACAAGAACGCAGAGAGACATGAGACAGTCACAAGAGACGGAAACAAAAACTCCACAGAACTAAGGCAGTTATTGTGTGAACTCCCATGACACATCAGGTACTTCGGAAGGGAAAGCATGTACTGTTCCGCTAGCGGCACCCGTCACACTATCAGTGAGTCAATCAAGGTTTAAGGCAAAACCAGTAATGTCAAATCTGATAAAACGTGAAATATAGCAGAAAATGTCCGTTTTCATTTGGGACACCGACATGTCATATCTTTCAATGATCATAAAATTTCTGGAGGAATGAAATTAACAAAGACTCAGAACATCTCTGACATGGCAGCTTTTGCTCTATTAAAAAATCAGTGTATAAACTACATGCGCGGCAGTAACGAATCAACATTGAAATGTACACCCCCATAATAGGCTGGACAGGTAGGTACATTGGTGCTAAGAAAGGGAAAGTTCACAATTGAGAAGTTAAAATTATCACATTTGTCATATACCTTAGATTTCAAACTTCTATCTTCCTCCATTAACCAAAGACCTAGGTACGTAGCTGAAGTAGGTGTATCAGTGGTTTCTTTAATTTCAAGCTCATTGTGATAGAACTGGTGTAAATATTCCTTAAATTTTGGATTATTAAGAGAAAGGACATCGTCTATTTGGTGGAAGCTGAAATCAAATGACTGGACTAAATGTTTATGTTTTCCCTTGTTAAAACTTGGACCTTGGAAAAGGTAGGCAAAAATTAGTGCGCAGCCCATGGGAATCCCGATTGTCTGTTGAAAACTACGGCATCCAAATCTTGCAAAAATAATGTCGATCAAAAATTCTAACATCTTGATAACGTCATTTTCTTTGTAGATCTTGTTCTACTCAGCGTGGTTCGTAACAAAACATCTTTTGTTTTTCCCTACTGCTAGATAGGTGTATCTGCGTTCTCTATTGTAGCTCATTGTGTAGAGTTGAACATACAAAAAGAGTAGAAAAATAAAAAAAATTAATGCTATGGCAATGGGAGAGACTGGTTGAGGATAGCTATTCAAGGAGATCTTTAGAATTTTTCAGAATCCACATCTGATTGACGCCGCTCGTTAAGTAGGTTTTATCACACTAACTGTTCAGGACATCTCTAACTGCGTTCAATAAATGAACAAATAAAGGGATATGGAGTAAATGTACATGCGATAAAATCCCTATAAATGCAGAGTAAGATTAAGCAAATGAAACAACGCTTTCATTGTTGTTCTTCATCTTGAAGTCACCATGAGGTAAGTAAGAAGCTTAGAAAAGTAGTAAGGAGCTCAGAGAAAGGTTTAATATTGAATCTGGAAGACTCCGCAATGAATCTCTGTATGGATTCTTATGAAGTTTAGGAAGCTGATTGTTTTCATTATTCGCTTTGATGCTAATGGATGCAGAAATAGGAGTGTGATTTTCAATTATTTTCTCTCTTGATAATGTAGTGGGAGTGTATGTAGAGTTTCCTGATAAATTATCAATTCCCATCCCCTTAACTTTTCTTACACACGGAACAGTATGTTGTTCGAAGCTTTGTCTCCAAGGACAATGGCGTAATTTTCGTGGAGATGGCCAGAGTTTTTACTCTCTGAATTTCAAACGCGGAAAATTTTCTAATGGACCTAGAAGTAATTTTTTTCATATGTCTTATGAAATACAATATTCCATGGATTTTAATAAATCCTAGAATTGATCGTTTAACTCGATTTTTCGTTATTTTTGCTCTTTTGTTGGTATTATCCTTCCGTTTTTTTTTAATTATTCAATTCATTGTTGTAGCTGTTACATTTATACCATTTTATGTTTTATTCATTATTCCCTTATTTTCTAATTTTTCATTTATTACTTAAAAGGCAGACAATTTTTCGCTTCTATATAAAATATTCAATTTCACCAGATAAATATATAATTTGTTTGTTTAGGAACGAAAATAAAAACTAAATAATGTTTATTTTTTGCTTTGAATGTGAATGGTTTAATTCAGCTTGCAACGTTATTTGCAATAACCGATGTGAATTGAATGTAAGTGAAAATCATATTTGCAGACATTGAAAAATTCGGGACTGTATATAATATCACTTTTTGCATCAATATTTGTAATAATCCTAAAATTTCGAAAAAGACAAAAATACTACTCTTTTTTTTCATTTTGATAAAATTTTATTCATTATTTACAATAAAAGTATAAGAAAGACACAATTACACAACAATATAATATATATATATAAAAAAACAATATTTTGTTAGCTGTAGGAAGACAATAATGTCGTTCAAACCCACAATTGATATCAGCGTATAATTTACTCTGATCTTATAAAAAAAAATTTTTCTAATATTTTAGTAAGGAGAGACAATTAAGAGGAGTTAAAAATATTAAAATTTTGTATAAAAAATCCTAAATTTTAGCAAGGTTCCAGAGATCAGTTCATCTCTGTATTGGGTTGGTCAGATTATTTGAATTGCTTGGGAATGGCTGCATTAAGTTGAGTGTACAACGCGAAGTAACTCTAATTTTATTTTTTGTTGCAATTCAAAAGCGGATTTTGAATAAAATTTGTCAGTTTCTTGTTATGCAAGCCTGATACTTAAGTCATACGTTGTTTTACAACACTTGTTGAGATATCATTCTTAAGCTTAGCGGAATATGGTGCCTATTTTGATACGTTATGTAGTGCATGTAATTCAATAAGAAAATGAAGAATGTGAATTGTTAAAATCAAAAATTAAAATAACCTATTGGCCGAGTTCCTCTGATTTTCTTTACTACGATAGTTTTTTTTCTCTTCTTTTTATTCAAATACAACAATGTATGGAGTAAAGTGAAGAGCGAAAATACTCATGAATACTGATCATCTGGCTGTGCAGCGGTAATATGTATCTGGTTCAACTGCTGTATGTTTTTTTTTTCTTACACAGGTAAGATCGATTGTCTAGAAAATGCGTGAAATGACAATGTAAATCGGTTTTTGAAAGAATTATAACCGATTCAATAAATCTGTCCCCACCGTCAGTTTGTGGCGTGTATATCTTTTGTCAGCTTCTGTGTTGAAGAAAAATCAATGTCATCAAATGTGGAGGGCAACAGACAAAATATTGTACACATCCATACACAATGTAGCATTGTGTCATCTTTTTACAAAAGAACAGTCATTGATAAAGAAGCCAACAATGAATCAGTCACCACATCACTGCATTTGATTGGTCAAGAAAATCAGGTAGGGACACATTTATTGAATCGACCCTATGTGGTCCCAGACGTAGTCGGGAAGACATATTGTTTTTGTTCTGCTTCTTTGTTATCATTTTCCAATGTTTGTTTCTTCCACCTATGTTTGTCTGGCTATTTTCTCGGAGATGCTTTGACATAGCTCATTAATACTTTGAACAAAGTTGGATCACTATTAGGAGATGTTCACTGCCTCCATTTAACGTCAAAAGATTGAGATTCCAAAAGCCCAGGAACTGTTTCACAGAATTTGTTCATATCTTGTATATTTCTTCTTTGAGATGAGACGAAGGTATTTATGCAAAATAAAATTCAAAATGGCTTCCAATTTAAAAAAGGCGGTCAAAATACGTAAAACTTTATATATTTCAAGGCAGATTTTTACACCGCCAACAAAATGTAATGGACATATTTTCAAAATAGATGCCATTTTCAAGAAAGCCGCCAAAATACGTCTAAATTTCAACTTTGTCCGAGTTCATCGAAAAAGTTGATTCCTAGCTAGAATTGAAGATGTGAACAAGATGGAATCTTCGAATTGGCTGCATCAGTTATCGCTTGCAATGTTAAAACTAGCTCTATTTTTAATACATTTGCTTAGATATGGTCAAAGTTAAAAGCCCTGTTATTATTCAGTTTTTGTTTAAAGTTGTCACATTTTTTAAATCAGTATGCCAAACGTTTCCGAAAGTCATGGTGTCTCGTTCGACTTCTTTCTATGTGTCATATTAAAATATCTGTTTAGGGACCGACCATTTAACCTGAAGGGGGGGGGGGTTATGGTTTTTTTTTCTGGACAGAAAATTTTTTTCGCGCTTTACGCGAAACAAATTATTTATTTTTTGCACGCGTATCAACAAAATATTTTTTTTCAAAATTAACATTATTTTTTTGGGCAGAAAACCTCATTCAGAAATTTTTTTTTTCATCATTTTGGCAGCCAAAATATTTTTTTCACATAAAATCAGATCCAAAATATTTGTTTAGAAAAAAACCATAGCCCCCCCCCCCTTCAAGTTAAATGGTCGGTCCCTAATGACAAAACATAAAAATTTCATTTCGTTATAAAGCAATTATAAAGGTTTTATCTATTTTATTTTTACTATGCAAAATGATTCTTTTTTTTTCATTTGTTTATGTTGCTTTCTTCGAATGTATATTTTTACCCAAACTTTTATATTATTGAAAAAAAAAAACAATCAATTAATCAACTACTATGCACAAATCAATGTATTCATATTATTGGAACGAAATCTTGTGCGATATACACAAAATTTATCATTTTTATGCAGCATTCACAACATGGAATTTCAAAAAATCATTATTTAGGCAAAGTCTTTATAATGTAAAAAAAAAATAAATAAAAGGTCTACTGCCTTCGAAATTGTTCTGTTAATAACTGTCCTGACACCGAATTCCACTTCTACATTTATGGCACAGATCACTACGGTGGGGCTTGTTTGGATCGTTGTGCCTTGCTTTTTTCTCTTCGTCCGTACAGATGCATTTCGTAAGGCCACACATGGAACACTTAATATTCTCTACTCTGTAGGGATCGCATGCAGTGTTGCACTTCTTACAATCCTGTTGATAGTAGGTCTGAAAGCATAAGTAACTTTGCAATTTGATGCTATTAACCATTTAATCGGACTTATTATATAGAAAACAATGAAATATGACCATTTAACTTGAAGGGGGGGGGGGGGG
>MJUU01033098.1:56560-160857 GCA_002080025.1 Modiolus philippinarum | reverse complement strand
GTACAACGTTAGCCCCTTTTAAATGATAAAATATTTTCTTTTTTTATCAAAAATGCAGAAAAGGCTTACTTGACCTGTTAATTAGGCAAAACGGCTACAAATAAGATACATGTAAGATTGTTCCTATACCATGGAAGGCATATAGAAGCAATGCGGCATAGGTTAAGTAAATATTGCAGTGAAGAAAACTAATGAAGCTTCAACACGTTAATTAAAAAAAAAAAAAACAAACAAACAAACAAAAAAACAAAAACAAAAGAAAAAAAACGCACTAACTTAATTTATTACGAGAGATTTGTTTTTATTTTTTTGTATACGCAATTTGAATACGACTTGAATAAACAAAATACTGATATATAGTTTTATAAATAGCTTTTGAAAACGGTGATCTAAGTATTTATTTATTTATTTATTTATTTAATTGTTTTTGTACTTGCCTATACTTTGAAAAGTCGCTAGACTGATATACTGCCGACGTTTTTTATTATGACGTGGGAAAGGTTGACGTCACAAAAATTTCGAGGTCAGATAGAATTAAGGTAGATCGACACTAATACACGGCGCATTCGATTGGCGCATTTGTGTAACACGAATCGGATGCGGAATTGACTTGATTTTCAAGCCGGAATAATCCTGTATTGGCCTATTCATTGTGACGTCATAATAGATTNAAAAAAAATTTTCTGAATGTGGCTTTCTGCCCAAAAAAATAATGTTGATTTTGAAAAAAAAATATTTTGTTGATACGCGTGCAAAAAATAAATAATTTGTTTCGCGCGAAGCGCGAAAAAAATTTTCTGTCCAGTAAAAAAAAACAATAACCCCCCCCCTTCAGGTTAAATGGTCGGTCCCTTATGACGTGGGAAAGGTTGACGTCACAAAAATTTCGAGGTCAGATAGAATTAAATATTTTATTTTACTTTTTGGGTGCTAACTCTGTCTAATTACAATGTGTGGCAAGTTAGAATTCTAAAGCTGCTAATTAAAGACAAANAAAATACTGAATTTGGCCTGATTTTCAAAGCCAGTTCACAGGAAAAGATGATCGGTGACACATCATTTTTATTTTATTTTTGGAACATTTAGGTTAAGACCTACAAAATATCTTAAAAGAAAAAAATTCTGTCTGATATTTTCATTAGGATCGAACTACCTTAAATATTTTATTTTACTTTTTGGGTGCTAACTCTGTCTAATTACAATGTGTGGCAAGTTAGAATTCTAAAGCTGCTAATTAAAGACAAAGAGCACCTTGCTAAAATTTGATGAAAAATTTGATGCGTGTAAACACCCCATCAATCAAACCTTCTCGACGGCCGTCAAAAAGTTTGAAGCGAGTTGGATGGAAAAAACTGATCGTGTAAACGCACCTTTACACAAATAAAGAGGTTGCAGTATAAAATCCTTTAGTAAGAACATGATTTCTTATGTTCTTCACAAATAACAGCCGAAATCCTGTTATCTGATTGGTCGAGAGTACTTAACTATATACTAATCAATACATGTGTTATATACATGTAGTTTACATAACTGAACTGTCATCAAGATGTTATCGTGTAATCGTGCAAGTTGGATATAAAAGTAAATAAAATATCGGTGCGAGTAAAATCTTACCTGTATTTAATAATTTTATCAGTTGTTCCCGAATCTGATGTACAGAAGTGGAAAATAATGGTTTTTAGTCAATATTCTCTTAGGACATTGTTTTTTTTTCGGCGTGAGAGTCACGCTTTCCAACACCAAATCACGCTCTGACGCTCACTCCTTTCAATGTCACGCTTTTTTAATTTCCGAGAAAAATAAATTTCAAGTAGAAAAACGACCATTTCATGAAAGCTAATTTTATATTTTCCCTTTTTAATGAAAAATTAGGTTTTAAATTCCTTGTCTTTGCCATTTGAAATGCTCTCAGAATGNATCAATACATGTGTTATATACATGTAGTTTACATAACTGAACTGTCATCAAGATGTTATCGTGTAATGTCACAACAGGGTCAAAGGATAAAATCGTGCAAGTTGGATATAAAAGTAAATAAAATATCGGTGCGAGTGAATTTCAAGTAGAAAAACGACCATTTCATGAAAGCTAATTTTATATTTTCCCTTTTTAATGAAAAATTAGGTTTTAAATTCCTTGTCTTTGCCATTTGAAATGCTCTCAGAATGCACCACTGTGTGTCTCTGAAATTAAAATCTTGAGGCTATTCCCCCACGCCCTTCGTTTCACTCTTGGAACCAAAACCCTCTTGACAGCTCTGTATTTTTTTTAGACTTTTCCCGTATTAGGGTAGCATGTTCCTGTATTAGGGTAGCATGTTCAAAGTTCGAAACGACCAAGTCTGAGTTACACTATGGCCGAATCGAGATAAAGCAGGCGAACTGGCATATTTTATTGCAGTCATATAACTACGTATTGAGGTTGATGCATCAATAAACCTGGTTTAACCCACCATTTTATTTATAAAATGCCCGTTCCAAGTCGGGAATATGACGGCTTGCCAAAAATGTTCTGTGTCGGATTGTGTTCCCCTGATTCAGTCGAGAGTTACACGGATTTTCCTTACTGGTCTCTTCCTTTGATCGATTCGGACTTTTGTTGTCACTTTTATTTTATATATGAACTACATTTAAACTGTAACAGATTAGCTCATGGGAATTTTGACAAATTACGTCTCTTAGAACAGTGCAGATAAAACGACGATTCATGAGTCGTTGTGAAACAGTGAGATGTGTGTGACGTCAAAAAGACGTTTGACGTCATGATAAAAATGACGTCACACAATCATGATGCAGTGCGATGAAAAATTTTGATTGTAACAAGAAACTATCAAATGGTTGACAAGCATGTCCATAGTTGAATAATACGGATTACTGGTCATCGCAAACGCTAGGGTTAACCTGGTACCCTGGGAAAATATTTTCCGTTACGCAAGCTTCACTTCAAATATAACCCCAGGTCATCAGCAATCCCTTACCAAAGTTGATTGGCTGTATAAATCGCCATCTTGATTACAAAAAATTGAACTTGCATTTCGCGCGCTTCTTTCAACTGCATCAAGATAGACTGTCTATAATTTAAATAAAACAGCCGACTGCTTTTCTTGTACAGCTATTGAATCGATTTATCGTTTTATCTAAGATATTGCCATAAGTATTACAGAAATCCATTTTAAAATCAAGTTCATCTCAATCAGCTTTGTTTGTTTACATTAACACCGGATATTACGTCACGTACCTATATTTCGGAATGACAATACATGACGTCAGATCCTACGTAAATTTAGAGACATTCCGAATGTTGAAATCCGATTCAAATTTGAATCGGATTCAATGCTGGTGACCTGACTCTATATTCGAACCGGAAGCCGCTTACGGTAAAGAGAATATTGAGTCAGGATCCCAGACTAACGCTAGGGTGACACAACGGATGAATAATTTCGGACCATTTCGGACTTGGACGTTTCGGACCTGTCACGAGTATGTGCCAGAAACTAGAAAGTATCACAATTCCGTAAAACATCCTGAATGAAAAAAATGTACACTCATTTATTTTGATAATTTGATTGATTGAATAAAGGTTTAAAGAACAATGGCGTATATTTCACGTCCAAGATTCAGTATTTTTTAAACAGAACTATTTTGTACAAATATCCAACGGAATGATGGTGTCTACATTTACGCTTCCATTATGGCAATTATTGTAATAAATCATTGCCAGATGATGTTTTCAGATTCTGTATAAAGATTTGACATTCAGAATTTTACAAGTCTACATGTATTATTTCCAATTTACTCATTACAGCTTGAGATTTGGTTTTCCACATATTTTGATATACACTGTAGAGACATCTGTCTAAATTGCTATCTGCAGAGACTTAATTTTACAAACTTCGAGATTTAGATAATTCTAAACATTGCAGACAATTTGGAAGAAATTTATTGAACTTAAAAGGATTTGCATGATTTGTCGAAATAGCCATCATCAAAGAAGTAAGCGAGGTATTTATTAAAAAAATCAATTCAAAATGCTGAACTATCTCCAAATGTACAAGTCACAAATACTCGTTCTGCTAATATAAGGTTAATTATAAACTTTTAATTATTTGGTATGTAGAGAAATTTTTAAAAATGTATTTTTAATGATTGATTGGTTGATGTTTTTACGCCAATCTCATCAATATTGCAGCTATTTCGTGGCGAATATTGTAAAATATATAGAACAGTTGAGAATTAACCTTTACTTATGCTAAATTTTGTTTCTATCAATTAAGGATAAAATCATTTTGCTATATTGTAAAAGCGCTTTTAGGCAATTTTCAGATATAATCAGGCTATATGATGGCAAACATGAACTGTAGTTGGAAGGAATGAAAACGTTGTTAAGATTCAAGATATAAAGAAAAGAACTTATGTATGTATGCGGAATTCACCGGATACTTGTGAAACAAACTTTGAATCGCAGGCTGCCTGGAAATGAAAATGCATTTCAGTAGCAAAGTATGTAGTAGTAAGGTGAGGTTTTTGAAATTCATAGAAGCCATTCAGGTTTCTCGAATTTTATCCTTTATTACTATGCAATATATTTTGCCCCATAACACCTAATTTTCTAATCATCAAAGGCTTCAGCAGCTCGTTTAAGGTCTATAGGCAAGATTTCATTATATTGTAGATTTTCCTTCAATGTGAAAGAAATCAATAATGGTTTCTTGGTAAAATTCCAAGAAGGTATTTTCCCGCCATTTTTTAAATGTGAAAAAATCTTGAAAGCGAGGTCTATAATCTATCAATATATTTGGCCGAATTTACCAATGGTTTTTCCATTTATGGTATCAATTTAAAACCGTAGATTTATTAACTTTCACCTTACTACATCCTTAATTATGGTAACAGGCGTGACGTCCAAATCGCGACTTTGGATTTGACCCGTTCACGCGACCCTGTCTTACACGGAAAATAGTCATATGAATACTACTATGTCCATGATATTCTACTTTAAAAACTTGATTTTGACTTTTTAATTAGATTTTTTTGGTTATTTGTTTTCTCTTAGATTTTGCAATTTTTCTGATTTATAGCCTTCCAAATGTTCTGATGTGATCTGTACTGAAGAGACATAGGTTGTTGAAATTACCATATGTAGAAACTAAATATACAGCAACTTTAGTATTTTGTAATTTAAATTTTCACTTGTATTGATGGTATTTGAAATAAAGACAATTCCATCTCTTTTATACTCGCGTAACAGAAACCTAGATGTTTCTACCCATGAATATTAAAAAAAAATACGATGACGGAATTACAATAAGTATTTGGTTTCATTTTAAAATGTCAGATACAAGATTATCTTTGTTGTCGTTGATAATCCTTACATTATTGGACTCATGGGACATAAATGTACGTCAGATGTTTCGATCATAAAATAATACATTTTTAGCAGATTTAAACAGAAACTTAGGGGGATATATATCAACACATCATACGCAAATAGCAGCAGTTTATATGATGTTAGTGTTTACATGATATATTCCCGATATTCATTCATTTAGCGTTTTATTCCATTAGACCAAAAAATTACTTTCCAAAACCAAAAAAAGTCCAACATTGTGAATTATTGTGTCATCTACAAGATGCTTTCGGTAAACATTACCTGGCATTACTCTTATAACGTGAACAATATTTATAAAACATTGAGTGATGTTCATAACAATAATCAAACAAACATTGCATCACCATCCATGTAAAACACTTATAATCGTATATATATATATATATATAAAACATCTATAAACAGAGCAGCAACACGGAAATTCCCGACGTACTGGATCCGGAAGGATACACACTTTGTGAGAAAAAATAAAATAAAACAAACAATAGACGAAAGTGAACAGTACACAATTAATTCAGTTGATATTTCGACAACTATCCGTGTCTTTATCAAAACACAATAAAAACAAAAAATAAAATCAAACAAAAACAAAAATATAATATATATATAGATTTGTACGTTGTTCATTTTTTTTTACATAGAATATGCAATTTTGAAAAGGAAAAAATATCCATAAAGCAAATATTTAAGGGGTTGGAAAATGAAGCACCATGTTTGTAGATCACAATGATTCATTGATCGCATGTACTTTAAGTTATAGTCGGTTAACACTTTAAAATATCTGTTTCCTACTTTTAGAATACTCTTTGAATATACTTTCACTTACGCCATACATAGATCATTCCGACTTGTGTTCGTAAATCAACATAAAAATCTAACATTTGTCTTGAAGACACCCGATGATGACAATCTAGAGGTTAAGATTTTGTATAATAGGGTTTTGAATGGTGTCCAAATAAAACAAGGCTTTCAATAGAGAGGAAGTTTGGTGAAATTATTTGACAAGTATCTACGAGTTCTGAAGAATAAGCCATAACAGAATAAAAAGATAACACCTACATTGGCCAAAAAACATAGCCACATGCCACAATGTACCAATGCACTGCACAAGAAAGAAAAACCAATAAAAACAAAAGACAGACGTAAACAACGAAAGGAACTCGGGACAGCCGGACTTGGTACCGGCACTAGCAAAAGCCAGCTGTAGGGGTTTATGGGTACCCAAACCCCCCTTTCTCTATCATATGTTTCCCTATAGTATAATACACATACGAATAAAACCAAGAACAGGTAGACTACTAACTCCTAGACCACAATCTTGAAAAGGAAAAGGGGACAAAACGTAATTTTGAAAAGTGGGTCAAGGAGTGCTCAGATGTAGGCAGTATCAGTGAGAGGCCAGTATACGTGTAAAACCCTCAGGCAATTGGATCCCAAAGCCAATACGGGACTTTCGAGATAGGAACTCGCGTGTAATTGAAGGCGGAAACGATCGCCTGGGATACCAGTAAGAAGGAAAACTGGATTTCTAAACAGACTTAAATAAATTTATACCACATAAGAAACAAGCTATTTATGAAATTACATACATAAGGATACATAAGGATATTTTCTGGAACTGGCTCAACCAAGTGCCACTTCTCCAGACTCTTCATTTCGTCACTATTTTCAATTTTTGAAAATTGAAGTGCATATAGTATTTTAATAGACGGGGAAAAAATTAACCCGAAGCGCTACAAATCGATTAAATATAAATCAATGCAGCATACCCGATTCTGAAAATATCCCTTCTTTTTAATTCGTTTCCATGAAATCCCTTAACCATTAGAGAATCAATGTCAGTAGCATCATATCAGATTCTGAAAATGTCCTTTCTTTTTTATTCGTTTCCTGCAAAATCCCTCGTTATTTTGGGTTTATTGACTCAGTAACTCAATTTTTGCCTCCTCACATTTTACACAATCCGCTTCGCGTACTAGTTAATGTGAAGAGTAAAAAATTGAGTTTATAGTTCAATAAACCCAAAATAAATGGCACCAATTCCTTAAATATGGAATTCTAATAAATGCCCCTTTAGTCCTTTGGATTTCGTTTATTTAGATTCCGGCTCCAGAACAATCTGATCAGAAATTTGAATTACCCTTCTTTTGTTTTGCTTTATTTTAGAAAAAAGAAGGGAAACGGGGAATGTGTCAAAGAGACAACGACCCGAAAGGGGAGTAATAACAAATCAAAGCCACCATAAGATCTTCAACGAACGGTGAGAAAACTCCACACCCAACGGTAGGTCGGAGTCGGCCCCTGATTTTTTTGTTTGTTTTAATATGGGTTTTTTAGATAAAGGTATGGATTAAAAAATGAAATAAAAAAGAGGGTCACCTACCATATAAGTTGAATAACAAATAGCGAAGTAAATGTAAAATTATTTTCTGCATATGCACATTTCGACAAACTAATGTCTCATCAGTGCAGATCAAACCAAAACATTTGGAAGTGCATTAACCGAAAAACATGTCAAAGCTGATAGGGATCAAATAACCAAAAGGATCTAAATAGAAAAAGACAAAAATCAGCTATGGATAGAGCTATGCATTAGGAAGATACTCCTTAGTTTTATACATACTTTTGCAAAATTTAGATATTGCAAGTTTCAATACAATCGGTTTTCGGGTCAGCACCAAAGTACTGACTACTGGGTTGGTGAATACTCTCGGGGACTAACAGTCTACCAGGAGAGGCATCGGCCCAGTGGTAATAAATAACAAATACCGAAGTAACTGTTAATTAATTTTCTGCATATGCGCATTTCGACAACTTATGTCTTATCAGTGCAGATCAAACCAAAACACTTGGAACTGCATTAACCGAAAAACATGTTAATGCTGATAGTGACCAAATAAACAAAAGGATCTCAACAGAAAAGCCAAAATTCAGCTATGGACAGAGCTATGCATAAGGCAGATACTCCTTTGTTTTAAACAAAATTTTGCAAAATTTAGATATTACAAGTCTTAAGACAATCGGTTTTCGTGTCAGCATCATCACCCTTGCTGAAATATTCATTCCGACTTACTTTGAATTAGAAATACTACAATGTTTTTACATGCAAAATAAATAAGAAATTAAGATAAATGGACACATTACTTGTTTGTAAGCAAACTATTTCTTGCGACATAATTGCAGACATTTCAGACACAAACTTAGACAAGCAGGCAGTGACATTATCTCTTTTTATTCTATTTTGATCAAAATACTTTACCTTTTTTTTCTTTATGTTATCTTTCATAAATGTTCATACTGTTTAACTACATGTTTTATAGTTTTTCTACATGTATATGCATGAATCTATAGCTATTGTATTGTTAATTTAATTATGTAGGAGAAGACGTTATAAGTTGGTATAACTTTTGTCTTATCCTTTTTGCTATTTTGAGCTAATAAAATACGTTTAATCTAACTATTTAGGATCTGTCCAAAATGTAAAATAATTGTACCCTTTATTGATGATTTACCCACCTATGCATAAAATATGAATTAGAAATAGCGAATTACTCCCTTAAAACTTTCAATCGCTCAACATTTGAGAAGTTTGGGCACTGACCCAATAATATCGATAATACTGAAAATATCCTTTACCCACACAATTTTAGGTTATCGAGGCATTATCGAATATTGAAGATATCTTTTCTGTAAGTTTTAAGAGAAATCGCTAACATTCAGTATTTCAATACAGGTTTATGTTTAATTTTGATTTAATCTGTACTGAAGATTCTTAAGTTGTCGAAATGGCCGTATGCAGATCTTTTACAGTAACTTCGATATTTAGTTATAGTTGCACAATACTGGTTGGGTAGACAGTTCATTCCCGAAAAATAATCTAAATTCTAATATTATTAAAAAAGATATTTTGTTAATGTGTTGTAGCGCTAAGACAGTTGTTCAAGAAAAAAAAAGTAAATCTCCCTCCAAAGGGTACACGTAAGTTTGCACAAATTTTTTAACGCTTCAATCATTGGAATTCCAATAGATTAAACCATTTTCCTACCGAATCCTAAAACTCCCACGAATATTTTTTTCTGTATTTTTATTTTTTTTTTAAAGAAATGAGCATGTCAAAAAATTCAAAATATGGAAGTTCAACTCCTTGTTGTATTTATAGTATTATTTTAACATTGAACGAGCCTAGCCCCTGTGACTAGTATATGATAAAAGATCAACGTTCACATTGTTGCTAGGAAGAACCCAAAACAGTAATGGTCTTTAGGAGTTTAAGGAAATTCAAAAAAAAGGAAGAATAAAAAAAAATCGCTTTCCTATTTATTACTTTCCTGTATGGACACTTCAAAAATATAAAATATGTTAATATTTTTCTAATATTTGTAACTTGCGTGCAAAGCTCAATGACCTGTTTACTATGTTCGACCTAGAAATCATATGTTTTTATGGTGAATTTCAGCTACAGTGATCGTTGTCAATAGTAAGACAGTGGAATTCTTTGATTCTGATTGCGTTGACTTTTAAGTAATGATCTCAGAAAGTGTATTCTGTTCTTCTGTTAACATTCTTATAGCGCGTGTTAACATTGACGAAATGCATTTGCATTACATGAACAATGTAGAAAAATACGGGACTTCCGAGATAGGAAATTTTCTAACATTCTTAACTGAACTTAATTTTAAGAGACATCGTACTTTGCCTTTATATCAATTTTCTATTTATTACTTTATAATGTTTAAGTTAATTGGGGTAATGAAAAAGAAAATCCGCAGAGTTGTCAAGAGCCGAAGTCAACGAGACAAAATGACAAATCAGGTGGAAACCACCTGAAAAATTGTCGACCGCAATGGTCCGGATATCGGTTTGATGGCATGCCAAAATAAATAATACATGTAATATAAAATTAAAAAATATCTCATTATTTTTCCTTGAACTTTAAAAAACGTATGTTTATTTCGAAATTCTACCAATTAGCTTTTTCTTTTTTTAATTTCTCCAATTAAAAGTCGGCCCTGGGTAACGACATTTTCTGACGTATACGTTGGACTTTTTATTTTTTGGAATTAATATATTTACTTAGAAATTATAACTGTGGGGTCTCCTTAATAAAACAACATTTCTACACAAATTATATATGATTGTAATTTTTTAGTACTGGAAGTATTTTCTGTTTTACTATCTTAAAACGGACTCAAACACTAAAAAGCCTTTATTCTGTTATTCTGACCACTTGTTTATAGTGCCCACATCTCATTATTTTATAAAGCCAAGCTTCCCTACAATCTACTTAATAAAGGACCAACCATATTTTTTTTTCACATAACATCAGCTTTAGAATATTTTTTTTTCGAAAAAAAACCCAAAAAAACCATACCCCCTCTCAGGTTAAATGGTCGGCCCCTAAGTGTCCTGTGTTTGTCTACATTCAGTACTCAAAAGTATTTCCTCAAGTGAAATTTAGCTGTGCATTTCTTATTAAAACGACATCTATTTAAAAACTTCTAAAGAATTCATTTCCGGACTGATTTTCATAAAATTTACATCGAAAAAAGGCCATATAGATTCTTGCAGTAATTTTGAAATAATTCTAAGACTAGTAGTTACTGTAGTGATACAATTTAAATACGAATCAAAATATTTTACCTTACATTTTACTATAGATATAAAGTAAATTTTGAAATTTTCTGTTTATGTTTAAATCGTGAAAGTTTTTCCAAATTACCGAAAAACACTGCATGTCAAGCCCTTTTTATCAGCGCAAACTTTGTGAAAATCGACCCAGGAATGAATTCTGTGGAAATTTTTAAATAGACACAATTTTAACAAGAAATGCACAGGTAAATTTCACTTGTGGAAATACTTTTGAGCACCGAGTGTATGTTTCCTATGTTCAGCAGTACACTCCCAGTACATTGTTTCCTATGTTCAGCAGTACACTCCCAGTACATTGTTTCCTATGCTCAGCAGTACACTCCGTGTACATTGTTTCCTATGTTCAGCAGTACACATTGTTTTCTATGTTCAGCAGTACACATTGTTTCCTATGTTCAGCAGTACACATTGTTTCCTATGTTCAGCAGTACACTCCTATTACATTGTTTCCTATGTTAAACAGTACACTCCCAGTGCATTGTTTCCTATGTTCAGCAGTACACCCCCAGTACATTGTTTCCAATATTCAACAGTACACTCCCAGTACATTGTTTCCTATGTCCAGCAGTACACTCCCAGTACATTGTTTCCTATATTCAGCAGTACACTCCCAGTACATTGTTTCCTATGTTCAGCAGTACACCCCCAGTACATTGTTTCCTATGTTCAACAGTACACTCCCAGTACATTGTTTCCTATGTTCAGCAGTACACTCCCAGTTCATTGTTTCCTATGTTCAGCAGTACACTCCCAGTACATTGTTTCCTATGTTCAGCAGTACACTCCCAGTACATTGTTTCCTATGTTCAACAGGACACCCCAGTACATTGTTTCCTATGTTCAGCAGTACACCCCCAGTACATTGTTTCCTATGTTCAACAGTACACTCCCATTACATTGTTTCCTATGTTCAGCAGTACAATCCCAGTACATTGTTTCCTATGTTCAACAGGACACCCCAGTACATTGTTTCCAATATTCAGCAGTACACTCCCAGTACATTGTTTCCTATGTTGAGCAGTGCACTCCCAGTACATTGTTTCCTATGTTCAACAGTACACTCCCAGTACATTGTTTCCTATGTTCAACAGTACACTCCCAGTACATTGTTTCCTATGTTCAACAGTACACTCCCAGTACATTGTTTTCTATGTTCAACAGTACACTCCCAGTAAATTGTTTCCTATGTTCAACAGTACACTCCCAGTACATTGTTTCCTTTGTTCAACAGTACACTCTCAGTACATTGTTTCCTATGTTCACCAGAACACTGTTTCCTATGTTCCCACAGTACACTCCCAGTACATTGATAGGAAGGTTATCTTCCTTTGAGTTTATAACACATATATATTAACACCTAATGAACAATATTGATACATAAATGATAAACATGATACATGAATGGTAAACACAAAAACAACTAAAGTGTCATGTGGCGTGCAAGGAGAAAAGATAATCTAGACATTGTAAAATCAATCTTATGGACAACCAAACTTAAATTAAAAAGTGCATAGCGAGGGTTAAAGGATATATAGCTGACATCATAATGGCTGTATAACATTTTTTGGTTTGATTAAAAAAAGATAGAAAAAAGGGAAAGAAGAAAACATTCCTCCAAAATAGAAAAAAATGTGTAAGTGAATGCACAAATAAAGGGATATGGAGTAAATGTACATGGGACAAAATCCCTTTAAATATGAGGAAGATATGGTAAAACATGGTAAGACTAAGCAAATGGAACAACGCTTTCATTGTGAAGGCATTATATGAAGATTTGTGCGTGAATAAACCTTTCTAGTTTCATGGGATGAATACAAAAGACTGATCCTCTATTATATGAACATGCCTAAGATATTTTTAAGGTAAAAATGACTTTATCGTTTCATTCCTTGTACATGTTTAGTGTTATGTATTTCTATTCCCAAAATTACCAAAATTGTCATATTATATCTTGTAATTAGTCAGTTTATTTGTAAGTGTGCGTGGAAACCTTCTCGTACTTTAAACTTGGCAACAAACTTGTAACGCCGTATATCACCGATAGTTCGTAATTTCTCTAATATAGGTAACACTGGGATAAATCAAAGGCGAAATTGGCTTTTGTGGAAAAAAAAAAGGATTTTACTTGCATCGAAGGGGCTGCCTTTATTTCAATGACTTTAATTATTTAGATTCCAAAGGTGGAAGGAAAACGAAATACAATTACTCTTAAACATCTCTACGAAAATGTTTTATGAAGTTGATCGTTAGGGTGTTTTTCACCCCCTTTTAATATAATAATGCTATCGTCGTATGAAAGAACACCAGATTTTGGTGCTAGGATGTGCACTTTTAATGGAGAAATACATCAGCAAACGAAAACAGAAGCAAAAATGATGACAGGGGAGTTCTAAAACCAAAAATCAAAATCACGGCAATTCATATCAAACAAGAAGTGAGCCAGCATTACGAAGACAAAACAAACAAACAAACAAAGA
The DNA here is from genome assembly GCA_002080025.1 of Modiolus philippinarum. NCBI lineage: Eukaryota > Metazoa > Mollusca > Bivalvia > Mytilida > Modiolidae > Modiolus > Modiolus philippinarum. Next base: position 147,343 of record MJUU01033098.1, on the reverse strand, counting down.
TGAACAAGAACACTACATAACTAAAGCACTTGCCAATGTGAACCCCTACAAAAACTGAGGTATCAGAAAGATATTCAGAAAAGCATTGAACTGTTACCTTAAAGTAAACTTTATTCCATGTACATTTACACCATATCCCTTCATTGTTTATTTGGTACTAGTTTAGTTAGTACCAGAATTTTTGTGTGGTGCAATTCAATGCTTTTCTCCATTAATGGTTCCAGTCCTAATATCAATATTTGGTTAGTTCGCATCAAGTGATAATAAATTATGTAAATTAAAAAAAACAATATGATTTTGATAGTAAAGTTTTCATTATCGAACCTGTCATTTATGTTTTTTTGTATCTGAAATTGACCTAACCGTAGAAAAACTAATGGCTTAAGGTCTTTATGCACTTAGTCGAATACATCTTATATGTATGAATATGCGTAACAGTAATGTACACTAAAGTTATATTATGCAACTTGTTTTTCCAAGAAATGAAACTATTTTAAACAAAAATGTTAGATAAATCATACATCTATAGTTAAGTTGTGCAAACCCCTTGTTACCATTGTATAGCAGTACCCTCCAAGTAATTACGACACTGAAAATTTATTTCTGGTGTTTTCTGCTCACTTTTCTTTGTTTTGTGTCTGTTTTTTTTTTCGGTTGCATTTTTTTTGTCGTTTTGCCTTTAAGTTTGTAAATTTCCCATTTGGCTTACTGTTTTAGTATTAAAGTTCTCTATTTTTGTAGTTTATTAATTATACTTTAGCAAAAACTCGAGAAGCACATCTCTGTGATACATAGGGGACTGAATACTCGAATACTAAAGCGACCAGCCATGTAGGAGATTTCCTCATTTTTTATTCATCTAGCTCATTCTTGTGTTACATATTTTTTTCAGGCTGTTTTGTAAACAACAAGGACAAATCGAGTAGGTGAAAAAAAAAGAAAAAAGTGTTTATCAACACATGTCTACATAGAAAGCAATAAACCACAATAAAGGTTTTTTACTATTAACGTTTTGTTTATTTAACAATAAAGTTTAACAAACTAAAACTATAGAAAAAATGGCAGTAAATTATCGAAGGAAAAAAGGAGTGGTATTTACAAAAATCAAATTCCAAAGTCATGACATAAACGAAAAAACAGAAAACAATGACTTTAGACGGTAACGAAGCACAGAAATAAAAAACATTCAAAACCAATGCAATCACAGTGTGAACTCACATGAAACTGAGAGTGACATCAGGTGCTCTGAAAGAGTGGAGACGTAGGTTCACAATTGGGAAGTTAAAATCATCAAGTTTGTCGTATAGCACAGATTTAAACGTCTATCCTCGTCAACATACAGCAAAAGGTCCAGGTATGAAGCTGAAGTGGGTGTATCAGTTGTTTCTTTAATTTCAAGCTCATTTGATTAGATGTGATGTAAATATTCCTTAAATTTTGAATTATTAAGAAAAAGTACATCGTCTATGTAGCGGAAGCGGAGATTAAAGGACCATTGTGTAAGCCTCGTAAAAATTTGGCCTCGTACGAGTAAAGAAAAGGGTCAGCTAAAAGTGGCACACAGTTAGTTCCAATAGGAATCCTTATTGTCTGCTTGAAAACGCTATATTAACTATTTATCCGACATTACTAGAATAAGTTCCACTAATGTCAAAAATAACAAAATACCGAAGTTACTGTTAATATAGTTTCTGCCTATGCGCATTTCGACAACTTATGTCTCTTCAGTGCAGATCCAATCAAAACATTTGGAAATCCATCTATCGAAATATGTAAAAAAAAAAGCTGATAGAGAATAAATTACCAGAAGGATATAAATAGTAAAGCAAAAATCAGCTAAGGACAGAGCTACGCTAGAGAGAGATACTAAGTGAGGACAGAGTTTTTCGAGAAATCAGGATGATATTTTCTGTGTAAAGTGTTGTAGTTTCCTTAGAAACCAATCAATAACTTTTCTTCATGCATTATTGTAAACATTAAAGAACATCGACAAAAGAATATCGAAGCTAAAAGAGAGAAAGGGGTAATTCTAAAATGAAAACCTGGCAATTCATTTTTAACACAAACTGAGACAACAAGCAAACAAAAGTTATGACTGTCCCAGTTTGACATAGAACACAGCTGTTTTGACAATTGGTGTTATTTTTCTCAATATTTTTGAAATCAAACTATTGATAGTCGTTAGTTTAACTAAAAGGAAAACAAGGATACATGTTTGTTAGGCAGGATTCTAAAGAAATAAGTGGCTTCTTAGACTTTCAGAAACAAAAACAAAATCAGAATCACATATTTTCGTTTGAATGAACGGTTATATTAGAATTATTTTATTCTATTGTTTTAATATGAATGAAAAAGAAAGGAAATGGGGTAAATAGATAATTTTTTATAAATTAAAATGCTATGAAATACATACTTCTTATAACAAACTCAAAAACTTTTTTCAGCTTTGAATGTTAGTAACATCAAAAATCCCCCTTGAACAAATATCCAGTATTATTCTGGATCATACTAGAAATTCAGTAGGATTCAGAATCCTACTAGTATAAATCAGGATATCTAAATTTCTCCTAGGAGAAATTGGAATTCAAATTTGTACTGGATTAAATCTAAATTGTCCAAGTAGAAATCGAATTCCCATTTGTACTGGATTAAATCCAGTACAAATTAGAAATCTAATTTGTCCCAGTAGAAACTAGAATTCCAATTTGTACTAGGAGGATTCCGGATCCTACTGGATTCCAATGTGTACTGTAACATATATATAAACTCAGGCAGGTCACTCACAACCTCTATATAAAGTACTTTGACTTTATTTGTGAGTGAGCTGCCGAATTTTATAGATAAATAATTGCTCAAAAACCAGTGTTTAATCCTATAATAACACGCCAATATCAGTTTTGTGGATGTGGTGTTAAGGTTTTGTTGTCCTCCTGCAACTTCTTGACTACCACAATGAATCCTTTTACTAAATCGTCAAAAAAAAAGAGAAAAAAAAAAAAACGAATAAATATGTTATTGTTATATCTAAGAAAACACATTAAACAATTTTAGTACTTTGAAATTGTAGTGTAGAAAAGTAGCAAATAATATGCTTTGTGCAGAGATGAAGATCGTATCTGTAAACACCGTGGGAAATTACATGAACGGCTCACATTCTTTTTTTTTAAATCAAATTATTTCAATTGCTGCCCTTTTTGGCATTAGGAGAGCCAGCAAAATGTGTTATTTGTATAAAAATGCATTGAAACTTTGCTCGTCGTAAAATATTTTTTAAACATTTTATTCTAAAGCTCTGATTAGTTGAATAAATGTGATATTAAAACATTCTCCAGTGTGATTGCTGCATTTCATCATATTGTTTCGTTAATTTCAAAATTGTTTTTCGAAAATAACAGCCACTTAAAACATTTTCTTACCTGGAATCACTTTTCAAAAAATTCACATATTATTTCAGCACTATTACTTTTAGGTGCTAAATCTGAAAACGAAAACCATAATATTTCTCTCATGAAAAAAAAAATTGAATCAATGATTAATGGTTAGCTCTTACAGTATTTTCTACCTAATTAAGCTGCATATGTACAAAAATATCTTAAAAATTATAAATTTACGCTACAAAATGCTACCTCGATTGGGGACGTTGTTTCTGAGGTAGATTTCTGCACCTGAGTTGGTCTAAACATTGGTTGTGGTCATTATAAGTAGCATGCAGAATGTAGGAATTGGCGGAAAAAATACTGAAGATAGAGAAAAATCATGCATGTTTATTTCTGAAGCCTTAAAAAATATCAATCTTGTGACATGAAGATGGAAATTACGACAATTATAGGTATAATAAAAGTAACACATTCAAGGTAAAAGTCCACCAAGGTGCATTTATTTTCTCTCTTGTGATTCAATATACAATGGATAAAGCATGCCGTAAAATAATACGCTGGTGAAATATGTAATAAAATAAACCCCCCCCCCCAATAAATAAAGATGACAAAAATTTGGCTCTTATTTTGACATTGTGAACCCTAAAATGACAAGTTCTTCATGTTTGGTAGAGGAAAATCATACTTTTTCAGTTTCGAGGTTAATTTAAACATCAAACTGCACAAATACGCAGCGGTCATGTTTTGAAAGATTATTGTACAAAATTCAAACAGATTTTTAAAAATGGCATCTGTAATCAGTGTCGAAAACAAGTAAACACGTTTCTCGAGTCTTAAGAAACAGTATTTTATTTCTCTTTTTGCCTTTTTTGAGCCTTTTTTGGTCTTTATTTGAGCCTTATCCCTTCTGATTTCGATAGTTTATTTTAAGGATTAAGTGGACTTAGCCAATGCATAATAGAAACTTGTGTTAAATAACAAAATACCGAATTAACTTTGAATTTAGATTCTGCATATTTGTATTTCGACAACTTATGTCTCTTCAGTGTAGATAAAATGAAAAACATTTGGAAATCCATAAACCCACATATTTGGAAAAACTGATAGAGAACAAAATTACTAATAGGATCTAAAAAGGAAAGCCAGAATCAGCTAAGGACAGAGCTATGCAAGAGGGAGATACCACGAATAAAAAAATCATTTTGATTCATGAAAACAACTGAAATTGTTTTTATAATTCATGCAGAATTGAGTTGACAGGTGTTTACAAACACTTATTGTTTATTTGTCACCTTAAGACATTAGCCTTTTATGTAACCTGTTTTTACACAACATTTTGATGGATAAAAAACAGACAGAATTAAATCTCAGACACCCTAAGGTAAGTTTTCAAGTACCTCGGAGCCACTATCAATCTTATAACCGGGCCCTAAGGTGTCTAAGATATTTTTTGTCTCGAACTCTCACTTGTGTTTTATTATCCCCCCAGTATCCAAACAAATCATGGTTTTTCTAACGTTTGTGCTTTATTCAAAGTTGATGACACCAGTATGTCTTTCAAGTTCATAGGTCTTTTGAATGAAACAACAGGGGTACAAGGGAATATTTTATGCAATCTTGGGTCATTTTCGACTCGGGTCCAATGTTTTCTGACAATAGCATTAAGTGTTCTTAGGTCAGGATGATAGGTATCCCTATATTCCCTTGTTCTCCTGTTGTTTCATTCAAAAGACCTTGGAACTTGAAAGACATGGTGTCATCAACTTTGAATAAAGCACAAACGTTAGATCAAGGTTGCTTTATTCCCTGTGGAATGAAAAGATGTTTATGTTGCAAAGCTGCTGATATCAAACACACTTTCAGCAGCTCTGTTACAAAACAAACTTACAAAATATTTACAAATTCTAACTGAAAATAAAGAAAATTAATTCACATTCTTACATGCAGGGCATGTAAAATCCAGTAAGTGGGAGAAACTGAAGACAACTTTAACCTCAGATTCAACAACCACACATCGTTTTTCAGAAACAACAGGAATTGTCCACTCACATGACATATGAGAAACACTGGAGACTCTTTCGATGAGCTAACATTCCAAATCATCGAAGTGAATTCCAAATAGGACAAGGAAGAAAGGAGACAAAACGGAGGAATTTCGGATGCTTCAATTAAGAACGCTTGAGCCTGATGGTCTTAATGAAAAGAATTCAAAAATTTATAAGTAAAACACAGAACGAGAAATATTTTTTGATAAGAAATAGATTCTGAAAATTTAATTTGATTGGTTGATTGGTTGATTATAGATACGAATTCAAATTAAAAATTTTGTTGGTTAATGTATGTGAGAAAAATTGTGACTCTTGTACATCTTTTGTCAGTCTTTAGGTGTCTGAAGAAGGGTCAAATAATAACTGAAATATAACACAATTTTGTACATATTTTTACATCTTTAGTGTTGTTACAGTTACTTTTTTTGTTTTATATATTGTTTATTATGTTAGATGCTCAAATATACTCAATATAATAATAAAATCGGTCGCCTGATGGCCTGATGGCGGCTTTTTTACGCCAGTTGGTTTCTTAGTTTTTATTACAAGGCGAACAAGCTCACTGTGCTTGGAAGGTTAATGTGGAAAATATGACACAAATAACAAAATATCAAATTTACTGTTATTTTTGTGCCTGCATATGCTAATTTCGACAACTTATATCTATCCAATGCAGAACTAATCTAAATTGGAAGACGATAAACCGTATATTTGATTGATTGAGAACAAATAACAAAAAAAAAATAAAAATAAGTAAAAAAAAAATAAATAATAAAAAAAAATAATAAAAAATTAAAAAATAAAAAGACAATTCTGCTATAGACAGAGCTATGCACATGATCGATACGTTATAGTTTGTAGCAAAATTTTTAAAATTTCGATATTACAAGTTTCCAAATAAGATCAGTTTTTAAGGTCGCTAAGTTTCTGACTATATGGTTGAGACGAATAGACAAAAGGAACACGACAAAAATTGTCCCAACCTGGCAAAGGCACTCTTAAAGAAATGGCGGGCCGAACAAAATATGAGATAACAAGAATAAGGTTCCCCAGTGTCAAAATTTAGAACAGTATTTCCCAAGAAACAAGAAATAGGAGAAACCATACACACATTGTACAAATGATGAATAAATTCTGAACGTAAATATCAATATCTGGAACAATGATGAGTTTTTTCTGTTTAGTGGAGCTTTCTTCTTATGAATAAGTTGGATTCACGAAAACAACCAAAATTGTTTTTATATTTTCTTTATTATCAAATGGACAAGTGTTAACAAATATCGATTGTTTTGTTCTCACCTACTGCAATATGTCCTTCATGTTTCCTTGTTGTTTACATAACACTCTTAGAAATAACGTTACATACAAATGGTACTCTGAAGAAGTAACGTTACATACAAATGGTACTCTGAAGAAATAACGTTACATACAAATGTCACTCTGAAGAAGTATTTTTACATACTTTACATTCAAATGGCACTCTGAAGAAATAACTTTACATACAAATGGCACTCTGAAGAAGTAACTTTACATACAAATGGCATTCTGAAGAAGTAACTTTACATGCAAATGGCACTCTGAAGAAGTAACTTTACATACAAATAGCGCTTTAAAGAAGTAATTTAACATACAAATGGCACTCTGAAGAAGTAACTTTACATACAAATGGCACTCTGAGGAAGTAACTTTACATACAAATGGCACTCTGAAGAAGTAAATTTTCATACAAATGACACTCTGAAGACGTAACTTAACATACAAATAACTTCACATACAAATGGCGCTCTGAAGAAGTAACTTAACATACAAATGGCATTCTGAAAAAATAAATTTACATACAAATGGCGCTCTGATGAAGTAACTTTACATACAAATGGCACTCTGAAGAAATAACTTTACATACAAATGGCATTCTGAAGAAGTAACTTTACAAACAAGTGGCGCTCTGAAGAAGTAACTTTACATACAAATGGCACTCTGAAGAAGTATTTTACATACAAATGGCACTCTGAGGAAGTAACTTTACATACAAATGGCACTCTGAAGAAGTAATTTAACATACAGATGGCACTCTGAAGAAGTAACACTACATACAAATAGCGCTCTGAAGAAGTAACTTTACGTACAAATGGCGCTTTGATGAAGTAACTTTACATATAAATGGCACTCTGAAGAAGTAACTTTACATATAAATGGCACTCTGAAGAAGTAACTTTACATACAAATGGCGCTCTGAAGAAGTAACTTTACATACAAATGGCACTCGGAAGAAGGAACTTTACATATAAATGGCGCTCTGAAGAAGTAATTTTACATATAATTGGCACTTTGAAGAAGTAACTTTACATACAAATGGCACTCTGAAGAAGTAACGTTTCATATAAATGGCACCCTGAAGAAGTAACTTTACATATAAATGGCACTCTGAGGAAGTAACTTTAGATACAAATGGCACTCTGAAGAAGTAACTTTACATACAAATGACGCTCTGATGAAGTAACTTTACATACAAATGGCACTCTGAAGAAGTAAATAACAAAATACCGAAGTTACTGTTAATTTATTTTCTGCATATGCGCATTTCGACAACGTATGTCTCATCAGTGCAGATAAAACCAAAACATTTGGAAGTCCATTAACCAGGGTCTAAATAGAAAAGCCAAAATTCAGCTAAGGACAGAGCTATGCATGAGGGAGTTACTCCTTATTTTTAAACAAAATTTTCAAAAATAATAATAGTTTCAATACAATCGGTTTTCGGGTCAGCACCGAAGTACTGACTACTGGGTTGGTGAATACATATAAGTAACTTTACATACAAATGAAGAAGTAACTTTACATATAAAAGGCACTCTTACGAAGTAAATTTACTTATCATTGGCACTCTGAAGAAGTAACTTTACATATAAATGGCAACCTGAAGAAGTAACTGTACATATAAATGACGACATTACTCAAACTTTCTTTAATTCGTAATAAGGAAATTCATAAATAAAGTGTCATAAATGAAACATTTAAGCAGCAACCCTTGGGGAACGTTTGAAACTTGTGGTAAAACGCAAACAAAGCCGACAGAAAAAGAATTAAATATAAATGAATAAAAAGACACCAAAAACCTAGACCTAGCAGTGTGAGCCTGACCAACAACCTCAAAAAAAAAAAAAAAAAAAAAAAAAAAAAAAACCGGAAATACAAATTTACTATCTGAATGGGAAATGGAATCTCATCTCAATGTCTAAATGAAATGACTGCACAGTATGAAAATATACAAGTAACGATTTGTATTAAGATTGTCACAATTTCTCATTTTGTTGAATATTAAAACTAGAGGTTCAGCGACTGAGCCTGAATCGCTCACTTGACAAAACGCTTCTGTTATAAGCCATGTCTATGCTGATGACCAAAAATTATTTTTTTCCCTTAGCGTCTAATGTAAAGCTATAGTTCCATACATATTCCAATTCAGTTTGGTTAAATTTGCTGCAATAATTTCAAAGAAGGTCAGGAAAATGATCAATTTATTTCCCATAGGGTCATATGTTAATCTAGGTTCTGCCCTAGCTGCATCATGTTTTTTAAAGATCGGAACATAAAAAGCAATCTGTATAGGATCTCATCATTCCCGTAAAATTTGGTTGAATAGGTGATTTCAAAGGAAAAGATGAAAATGTGATTTTTCCCATAGCTTCCAATGTAAAGGCTTAGTTCCATGTTTGGGGCCATGTTTTTCGTCGAATCAAAACAAAATAAGCTATCTTTGTTAAGGACCTTCCATACACCATTCCTGTAAAGTTTCTTTGAATTTGCTTCAGTGGTTTCATAGGAGAAGATGAAAATGTGATTTTCCCATATCATCCAATGTTTAACTATGTTCTGTGCTGGCGGCTATGTTTTTATCGGATCGGAACGAAATGAATCATAGTAAAGTACATAATTCCTGTATAGTTTGGTTGAATTTGCTTCAGGGGTTTCAGAGGAGATGAAAGTGTGATTTCCCCATCGGGTCCAATGTTAAACTATGTTCTGTGTTGGTGACCATGTTTTTTTTATCAGATAAAAACTAAATTAACACTTTGTGTAAAGGGCCATTAGTACATAATTCCTGTAAAGTTTGGTTGAATTTGTTTTAGAAATTCAGAGTAGAAGATCAAATTGTGATTTTCCCATAGGGGCCAATGTTAAACTATGTTCAGTGCTGGCGGCCATGTTTTTATCCGTGATAAGAAATAAAATGCGATCGGAAATGAGCAATCTTAGTTATAGCCCTTTAGAACATCATTCCTGTAAAGTTTCTTTGAATTTGCTTCAGCCATTTCAAAGGAGATGAAAATGTGATTTTACCCATAAGGTCCAATATTAAACTATGTTCCGTGCTAGCGGCCATGTTTTTCATCGGATCAAAATGAAATTTGCAATCTTTGTAAAGGACCATTAGTACATCATTCCTGTAAATTTGATGGGATTTGCTTCTGTGGCTTTGGAAGAAAAGATAAAAATGTCATTTTCTCCGTAAGGTCCAACGTTAAACTATGTTCTATGCTGGCAGCCATGTTATTCATTGGATCGGAACGAAACGGGCAATCTTTGTAGAGGACTTTAAGTCCGTCATCCCTGTAAAGATTGGTTGAATTTGTTTAGTGATTTCAGAGGAGATGGAAATGTGATTTTCCCAAAGGGTACAATGTTAAACTATGTTCCGTGCTGGCGGTCATGTTTTATCCGATTGCAACGAAATAAGCAATCTTTGTAAAGGACCTTTGGGACATCATTCCTATAAAGTTTAGTTGAATTGGCTTCAGTGATTTCAGAGGAGAAATGAAAATGTGATTTTCCGATAAGGTGTAATGTTTAACTACGTTCCGTGCTGGCGGCAATGTTTTTTTATCGGATCGGAACGAAATGAACATTTTTTGTACATCATTCCTGTCAAGTTTGGTTGAATTTGCTTCAGAGGAGATGTTAAATTCGAAAAGTTAACAGGTAGACGACGAACAACGGACGACGGAGGAAAAGTGATGACAATAGCTTTGGGTCAAATGAGCTAAAAAAGTAGATAAGTGTTTCTCAAGTATCATGCGCATATGAGGTATTACTTTCGCGTTATAATTTCAATACTAAATCTCAAACAGATCATAATTGTATAAGCGGTGCGAACAAAAATTTAAATAACCAAATACTCTTTCACTTAAAACAAACCTTGCTTATCGGTTAACATAAACACTTCTTGGAAGGTTAGCCTACAATAAAAAAGTTTAAGGATGGCAAGAAAGCGGATTGTAATAAAAATTTGTGTTAAAAACACGAATTAAATGATAATTTTGATTCATGAAATTGATTCATGAAAACAACAGACATTGTTTTTATACTTACTAAAAATTGATTGGACAAGTATTTACAAACACTGATTGTTTATTTCTCACCTTTAGAATTTGCCTTTTATGTAATCTGTTTTTACACAAAATTCTGAGGAAAATAAGAAAAATAAACAGTAAAAAATCTTACACGTCCTCGGGTAAGTTTTCAAGTTCTTAGACCACGATTGCTGCGTCCGAGCCGCTATAAATCTTATCCACGGGCCCTAAAGTGTGTAAGATTCTTCTGTCTTGAGCTCTCACTTGTGTTTGATTATTCACCCAGTGTCAAAACAAATCACGGTCGAAACAATATTACTGACATTACAGAACTACATATACTTCCCCTTCCGAGCATCAAAATGCATGCAGCACGCGTCCAAGTCCGTCGTTGAATGGTGACCGGGGTTAGTTCCTTTATGATGCATCAATTTATTCTTTCAACTGTGGTCATTCTAATATGTTAGTTAATCCTATTAAACTGTATAATTTTTATTCATGAAGACCTTGCCGAGTATATTGTCATGATAAAAAAAATCGACTGGAATAAACGCTTGAAGCTTGTGTAAGACAGAAAAAAACCCAATTGACTTCATTGATCGATATGAGATTAATAACAAATTAAATGAAACAACTCACAATTACTCCACGACTGCAACGTTCTAGCATTATTAATGAGGAAATTTTAATTTGAATAGTTACCTTAACCTAAATGTTACCCCTTCCCCCCCCCCCCCCCAAAAAAAGTGTCATAGCTTAATACAATAGAGATTGAATACCATACTGAATCGCCAACCATGTGTGAAATTTCATTACTGAATCAAATAACGTTGTGTTTAAGTCTTGTCAGTAGCAATGCTAAAAAAAATTTTCTAAAAAAAATAATGTTTTGGGTTTTTGTAATCAAAGAACATCATATAAGAATCCAAAAACTACTACCTGAATATATGTATGAGCTCAGATATTTTTTCTACAATTTTTAAAAAAATTCAGTTTTCAGATTTTATTTCCGAATTTCATTTTTTTCTTGATTTATGGTCCAAGTGATATATATAACTCTGGTCAACATTACTTGTGTCCTTTTTATTTCCAAAAACTACAGTATTACATTTTTTGATGAAATAGAATAAATTTCAGTGGTTTTGAAGTTTTTTAAACAAAAATTTTGCAAAAATAATGCAAAAATTATTGATAATGGAGATAATAAAATATATGTCAGGGGAGAAAGAACTGGCTGAAAGAATATCACCTATCCCCATTTTGTATGGCAGGTACAAAGGGTAAGGAGCATGTGATGTTGCTTTGCTTTTATGTCATCATTTTCGTAATGGAGCAGCCCCGCCGGGCCCCGGTGTGATTCACACCGGGCGAAATAATGGTTTTATTATGAGCTTATCAAACCTTTGATAGTATATTAAATCTCCAAATTACCATTACATTTTTCTTCCTTAATCAATCAAAAAATATGCATATTCTTCCTGATGAAAAGTGTTCCACATCAAATTAAAAATCTGAACCGAAGGCTTTGAAAAGTAAATCGCCATTTTAACAGACACTAATGAATAAATGCTGCCACGGATTCTTCAAATCAATGTCGGTCACAGACCGGAATTTAACATTAATATTATCCGGAAATGTCCGGATTTGGTTTTAAAATCCTACATCCGATCATATTCATCAAAATTTTCAAAATGAGAGTTGTCCTTTACCCCGTTCCCTGCTGAACTTTTGAGAGTCATTTTTTTAACAATTTGCACTAAGGACCAGAGTAATAAGGGTTATTCAGTTTTATAAATGGATAAACTGGAAATTGATAAGTATGAAAATACAAGTTTCTTTGGTGGAATAATCTTATTTGTATGGCAAAACTGACTTTTTCACTTCAAACCTCTTTCAAATATTACCGCTTGTACATTTCGGCGGAAAAGGAATTATTTCACCTTTTTCTTTATAGACTTTTTAATTTAGATCATTGAAACGTTTGAATCGAACGCGAAATTACAACGAAAATAAGTGGGATATGCGTGTTAGGAATAAGGTAAAATTTTCCGATTGGATTACCTCCCCTTTGCTTGAGCATTGCTACTNCCCCCCCCCCCCTTTGCTTGAGTATTGCTATTGTCAGCGTTTGGTTGCGATATCATTTCTTCAGAATGTTTTGTAAACAACCACACAAAAGCATGTACAAATGTAGGTAAGAAAGGGCGTCCGTATTGTCAATACATGGTCCACTACATAAAAGAAAAAGTATTAAAAATCAAGGTTGTTTTCATGATTTAAAAATCGCATTGTTAACACTGCGTTAATTTTACAACAAATAAAAAAATCGCAGTTACTGTAAATTTAGTTCCTGCTCATGATAATTTCGACAACTTATATCTCTTCCATGCAGATCAAATCAAATCTGGAAGACGTTAAACCGAACATTTGTAAGAATGATTAAGAACAAAAAAAAAAAAAAAAACTCAGTAAAAAGCCAAAATAAGCTACAGACAGAGCTATGAACGAGAGCGAATCTCTTTAGTTTGTAGCAATTTCTTTTTTAAATTTCGATATTAGAAGTTTCAAAATAAGATCAGTTTTCGGGTGACTACGTTTCTGACTACATGGTTGGGGAATTGTTGAACCTATTAAGACAACAGAATAAACTATTAATTAGAGGGCTCAAAAGCCAAGTTTTTTTCAGGTTTTAATGTTTTTTCCTACTTTTTTTATGATTTTTCTGAAAGAAGGGAAGAATGCTGCAATTTAACACAAAAAATCGGGAAAATCGAAGCACTTTGAATTTTTAGGGTTATTTTCCATACTTAATTAGAGGGCTCCAAAGCCCAGTTTTGTCAGGTTTTAAGCTTTTCCCCACTTTTTCATGATTTTTCTGACAGAAGGGAAGAATGCTGCAATTTGACACAAAAATCTGGAGAATCGAAGCACTTTGAATTTTTTGGTTATTTTCCATACTTAATTAGAGGGACCAAAAGCCCAGGTTTTTTTCAGGTTTTAATGCTTATCCACTTTTTCATGATTTTATTGATAGGAAGGAAGAATGTTGCAATTTGAAACAACAATCGGTAGAATTGAAGAACTTTGAATTTTTTGTGTTTTTTTTCCATACTTAAAATGACATAACAAGAATAAGGTTCCCCAAATGTCAAAATCTCAAGAAACAAGAAACAGGAGAAACCATACAAAAAGTGTACAAATAGTGAAACAATCCTGAACGTAAATATGGATATCTGGAACAATTAGGGTGAGTTTTTCTAATTAAGTGGAGCTTTCTTCTTATGTATAAGTTGGATTTATGAAAACATTCAAAATTGTTTTTATATTTTCTTTATTATTAAAAGGGCAGGTGTTTACAAATATCTATTGTTTTGTTCTCACCTACTGCCATATGTCCTTCATGTTTCCTTGTTGTTTACACACTCTAAGAAGTAACTTTACATACAAATGGTACTCTAAAAAAGTAATTTTACATGCAAATAGCACCCTGAATAAGCAACTTTACATACTTTACATACAAATGGTACTCTGAAGAAGTAACTTTACATATAAATGGCGCTTTGAAGAAGTAACTTTACATATAGATGACACTCTGAAGAAGTAACTTAACATACAAATGGTACTCTGAAGAAGTAACTTTACATATAAATGACACTCTGAAGAAGTAACTTTACATACAAATGGCGCTCTGAAGAAGTAACTATACATACAATTGGCACTCTGAAGAAGTAACTTAAAAGAACTCTCTTACAGGAGGTATAATTATTGACGATAATATATTTGTCAACTGTTCCTGTTTCCAAAGAATCGAGGTAGTTCTTCATCAATGGTTTACATATAGAGTGTTGTGCACTGAAACTGAATGTATCAAGTTTAAAGAATTTTCCAATGACTGTCTCTTCGATTTTCAAAGAGTTATCAAGATGTAATTTTGTTTTATTTCTTTTTTTACAATAGCAGCAATGCAGTGTGTAACAAAATACTGAATTTACTGTAAATTTAGATTCTGCATATGCGCATTTCGACAACTTATATTTCTTCAGTGCAGAAAGTGTGTGAACAGTTGATCGTGTATTCATGTCTTGCATGTTTCCGTTACAGTCCTAAAATTTATTATTGTGTTGATGTAACGAGAGGTCAAACACATAATTTTCAACCAAGATTTGCTGTTGGAAATTGGAAACGGTAGTGTAAAAATTGAAATCGACGCCTTTATCATATGTTAACTCTTTCCGCAAATTTTATACATATACCGAATACCATACCACTCAACAAAACTGTTTCATTACTTTGTCAAACATTTTTAAACATTTTTGAGTTTATGGTCTTCCAACCGTTAGATTGTATCTGCACTGAAGAGACACAAGTTGTCGAAATATGCATATGAAGAATTTAAATTCACAGTAACTTCGGTATTTAGTAATTTGTCTTATAACTATCTGTTTATTTTACGTAAGATATCTTGAAATGCAAAGGCAAAATATTCTTGTTTTCCATATATCGATAAAAGCAATATAACTCTACATTAAGACACAAAAGAGCATTTTCAGTGTTTCATTTCGAATCCTTACATTACATGTCTGTCAGATTTGCTTTCACTGTAGCATTAGAAAATTTTTAGTAAGATCTTTTAGTGAAAAGAGTTATGTCAAAAGTGATGTGAAAGTCTTCATTTGGAAAGAATTTTTTTCTTGCATCAAGGATATATTGCTATGGAAAAATATTGTTGATGTCACCTATAAAGTGTTTGATACGGGACTTTCGAGATAGGAACTTTGTTGTGTTTCATAACATAACATGAGGGAAAACTTGTACCAGACTGAATTCCTATCTGGTTCACGCATTCTCTCAATATGGAGACTATCCTTCATACGGGCACTTTTGATATAAAAAGAGAATCGTATCGGCTAACTCAAAAGATCCGTGTTGCTGCATTCTTAGATCGTCCTTTCTTTTAACTTTCTGGATGTACGTTTTTGCATCTAAACAAGTTTCAAGTTTTTCAGGTTTTTTTATTTCTCAAGTCCCCAACAGGGGAATGTGAATATAAACAAAATAATTTGCACAATATATGTCTACCAACATAAAGTAATGCATTAAAGAACATTTTTATGCAACATATATACAATTGAGTTATGTGATATGAAAGGAAGACAATCAATAGATTGAATAACAAAATACCGAAGTTACTGTTAATTTATTTTCTGCATATGCGCATTTCGACAATTTATGTCTCATCAGTGCAGATAAAACCAAAACATTTGGAAGTCCATAACCCGAAAAACATGTAAAAGCTGATGGAGAACAAATAACCAAAAGGGTCTAAATAGAAAAGCCAAAATTCAGCTAAGGACAGAGCTATGCATGAGGGAGATACTCCTTAGTTTTAAACAAAATTTTGTAAAATTTAGATATTGCATACTTCAATAAAATCGGTTTTCGGATCAGCACCGAAGTACTGACTACTGGGTTGGTGAATACCCTCGGGGACTAACAATCCACCAGCAGAGGCATCGGCCCAGTGGTAATAAATAACAAAATACCGAAGTTACTGTTAATTTATTTTCTGCATATGCGCATTTCGACAATTTATGTCTCATCAGTGCAGATAAAACCAAAACATTTGGAAGTCCATAACCCGAAAAACATGTAAAAGCTGATGGAGAACAAATAACCAAAAGGGTCTAAATAGAAAAGCCAAAAATAATACAGTTAACTGACTATTGAAAGTACAATTTTACAAAATTTTGCAAGTGTATGGTAAACATTATAGGTATCTGAATTAAATAAGTTATAAAATTTGTCAGTTTTTGGATTTGTAGTTAAATTACGTGGCAACAAGGACTTACGTTCATTATTGAAAAAAGAACATTCAAATAATAACGGTATCACCTATACAATTACTGGTACAGATGTCACAAATTCTATCATCACGTTCAATACCCCCAAATCTACCTTTTTCAATAGAAAACCTATGATTGAGACATCTAAAATAACATAATGCTTTCCCTAAATCATCTGGCAAATCAAGTAAATATTTTTCTGAACCATGATTACATTTAAAAATTCTATAATTAAGACATTTTGGTGAATTAAAAACATTTGCAGCCCATTTTTGTTTAAACTGGTCACATAATCTTTGTTTTACATTCCTTGACAAAATACATTATTAGTTACATTTTGTGATATCCAAAGATCAGAATAACCACATTCATTTAGAATTTTCTCAATACAAAGTAACCATTTGGAATGGAAAATATCATGTTCATGCAATTTGTACAACAACTTATACAAAATAGCAGAAATTCTTATCTTGTTTGTTACAAATAAACCTTTTCCATAAACCAATCATTCTGTTTTTAATAAAAATCTCTATAGGATATCTATTTAACTCACCGTACAATATACAATTAGGAGTAGATTTTTTAATACCGAGAATAATTTTATAAAATTGTAAAAACAAAGATTCAATTGTATCATTATTCTCAAAACCCCACACTTCACAACCATAAAGTAATATGGGGAATATCGTTGTATCAAACATCTGAAGTTGGGTATCAATAGTTAACCAAGACTACGACATTTTTTCAGCATACAATACATTGCTTTTCTACCTTGTTCTAATAACTTAGCTCTGTTTTTTTGAAAAAGAACCATTTGACATCAAAATTATACCTAAATATGAAAAACCATTTACAACATTCAAAACTTCTCCATTTATTGTAAATACAGGGTTATCTCTAGATTTACGTTTGTTAAAAATAACTACTTTGGTTTTTAAAACATTTATTTCTAATTCCTATTTTTTACAGTATAAATACATAGCATTGATTGCAGTTTGTAATTCAGCCTTAGATTGGGCTAAAATAACAGTGTCATCAGCATATAATAACAGTATACAGAAATTTCATCAGTATCAAGTATATGAGCAGCATTATACACAACATTTAAACCGTTAAATGCTCTAGATATGAAATCAACCAAATCGTTTAAAAATATAGAAAAAAGTACAGGTGAAAGATTTTCACCTTCGCGAACACGTATATTGCTATGAAAATATTCAGATAACAAAGCATTTTGACGAACGCAAGATTTAGCACTTTCATACAACAAACATGTTTCCATCAATACAGTTTTGTAACAATTTATGCCATAAAGCAATTCTATTTATGGAGTCAAATGCTTTACGATAGTCAATAAAAGCACAGTACAGAGATTTGTTATTACACAGATATAAATCAATAAGACATTTTAGGTTGAATATGTGATCATAAGTACCATAATTTTTTCGAAACCCTGCTTGTTCTTCACAGAGAACATTCATACTTTCTAAATAAAGGTTTAACCTATTGTTTAATACAGCTGTAAACAACTTGCCATAACAACTTAAAATAGTAATACCTCTATAATTATCAGGGTTTGCAATATCACCCTTGTTTTTATAAAGTGGACATATTAAACCAACTGACCACTGATCTGGTATTATACCAGATTTAAAAACAATATTAAAAAGTTTTACATATACATCAATCATTTTCTCACAAGACATCTATAAGAATTCATTTAATATCATATCGGTACCACATGACTTGTTATTTTTTAGGGATTTAATAGCTTTTACAACCTCATCTCTACTTATAACAGCATTTAGTTCATGATTCAAGTTTGTAACAGTACTACAATCAATATCAACATTAAAATCACTATCATCATTATTTTGTACAGTGCTCAACTTCTTAAAATGCTCATAGAAACAATTCAGAGATACATTTTCTATTACATTACGTCTATCATTTGCTGATTAAGTAACGTCCAGTGTGATTTTGCATCACTATTACGAAGATACCTAAGGTTCTTAACAAAATTTTTCTTGTACAAGTTATATTGAGTATTACATACTTTTTTTATATTCTTTGCTACATCTTATTAAGTTATTTCTACTTTCTACAGTTTTCACTCTCCAGTTATAATTTTTTGCTTTATAATACATTTTTCTCTTGACATGACACCTTACAATTTTTGATATTTTTATTACAATCATTCTTTTTTATCTTAATTTCTTTAACCATACCACAACCAGAAGCGGCTTCAATAAGTATATCATTACAATCCTGAACTAAATTATTAAGACTCTCCTTATCAATATTTTCAACATCAACATTGTCTAGTTTAACATTCAAAGAATTAATACTATCAAAGTTCAAAACATCAGTAAAGGATTGGCACTTGACATCATCCCATTTCGGTTTTACAATAAAAGTTTGATCAACTTCATTAATTTCATCATCAACTAGTACAGGTTTACACAGAATTTCAACATGTAAAGCATTGTGTACATCACGTAACATAGGGTCAAATGGCAAAATTTCAAATTCAGAAATATATTCAAAAAGTTTTGGCGACAAAATACAATAATCAACAACAGTCTTGTTTTTACATGTTAAAGCACCAATACGCGTTCTCTCACTTGTTTGCTTTGTGCTGGTTCCCCCTATTTCGTGTCGATTACGCTGGTTCCTTCCTGTTTCGTGTCGACGTCAAAACGTATACACGTATTTCCCTGTGTACTTTTCTTCACAAGCTTTGTTTTTGAAGTCAGATCTCTTTTCTTTTAAAGCAATATAAGCTGCGATTTTTCAGGTTTTTTTTGGGTTTCATAGTCATTATTTCAAGCTATAATATGAAGAAATCAAGCAGTTTCAAGTCCAATTCACCGAGTTAACATATAAAAAAAAGCTTGAAAATTAAAGAAAATATATCATGATTTAATTTTTTACTGTCATGAAAAAATGTATTCTTGGGGATGAATCGTATACCTGCGACCTCAGGTCAAATGTTACCGATACATGCGTAACAGAAGTGTTTATACTGTCCGATAAAATCACATGTATGTGGAAAAAGAATGTTGACTTGTTAGTGTTTTGTTTTACATTGCCAAATAATTAAATGCTACCAATATTATTCCTACAAGGATGTCCTAATTTCATTTTTATAAACGCTTTAATCATTTGAAAACTAAATGATCAATTTATAAAATTTCCACGTGTACATTGCACTAGTCACGCCTTTGGCCAATTCGTACCTTATTAAACCTCGCAAGTATTGTAAGCTTTCAAAATAGACTGGCTCCTTTGAACGAGAACACAATCGAGCATAAGGTCCCCTTTTCAGTTCAGTGTTAAACCTATGGAAATTTTGTGTAAAATACCCAGCCTTAACGGCTTGTTGGTTTATTCCAAAAATTTATCTGCAAATTTTTGAGGTTATTGCCCATGCAAAGCTACCAATATTTCATGCTAGTATCTACAAATTTAATGATTTTGCAGAAAAAATCTTGAAAATATTGTGGTAGTTGGATGTTTTCTGGGACAAAAATGCGGTCTGTTCGAATGATTTGCCGTTTTTTATATTGATTATCATTAAAACCTCATTTATTTGTTGATAATACTTGCAACGAACGGTAGCTTTGTATGCATATATGAAACAGCTATCTGCAAACGAAGTTTGGTGAAGAACCAACAAGCCGTTAAGGCTGGGGGTTTTACATAAAATTTCCATAGGTTTAACATTGAACTGAAAAAGGGGCCTTTAACCTTAAACAACACCAAGGGTAATCCGGCGGAAAATGTCGTATTTTGTTCGCATTTTCCCCGACTTATTTTCAAATCACGCACTTAGGAGCTAAAATATTCTGCGAAGGTTGAGAAAAGTGTAAAACGACAACCGCATCATAAATATCAAGTATCGTAACTAAGCCGAAGTTTGCCGATTGGTGGTACATTTTTTTATGTTAAATATAAAAGTACCTCGGTCAGGTCCGATATCAAGTCGAACATGATTGCAAAATTAGTTTTATAATCGAAATTATAAAGTATTCTTGGCGTTTTGATGCATTATACAGTATCAGATTTAATTTTCTAGATATATGGTTTGGACAAGATGCGTATTTAGAGCTTCAAAAAAATAATAAAATAAATAAATAAATAAATAAAAAAAATAATAAAGAAATACAGCTCACCTAAATGTTTAATCAAACAAAATGTCACTCATACTTTAACAGGGTAAATTATACATCTCATCTTATAAAGACCCATCGCACAGCTCTTAGACATTTTTACTCGTTACTTTAGTTGTTGACAATTCATCTCATAGCAAGATTGATTTGACGGATTTCAGTGATAAAAGCTGTACTAGATATATAGATATATAGATTTTTCCTCCTTTAAACTTCAAACGAATAAAGGAGTACAGATTAGTTTTGTGAACTACATAATATACTAATTAATTCTTGAATAGATGTCTTTTTATTTTCTTAGTTTAACAATAACAGTAGAATACTAAGACAACAAGGGGTGCGCTAATCACAAATCTTAAAATATGTACATACAAAAATAATAACATACGGTACAACATTCAATACAAAGGCACTAACAGTGTGAACTCCCACAAAAAAAAACCAAAAAAAAAAAAAAAAAAAAAACACAGAGTAACATCAGGAGCTCCGGAAGGCTAAACATGTTCTGCACCGAATACGACAATCATCAAGTCAAAAATGCTGATAGGGCTCGACTGAATCCTATAAAATTGTTTTTTTTTTCTCTCTTTCGTTGTTAATATTTATTTCAAAACTTGTATTAATTCATCTTACTAGTTATCAGAAAAATTGCTTCATGTTAACATTTTTCTCAGTATGAAACGTTGCTTATTATGCCACTGAAGCCAACAATTAATACTAACACGCCAAGAACAATAATCAGTCACTGAACTTTACAATTAATGAAAATCCACAGTCCAAAATAAATCCAAATAACTATTGACATTTTCCGAGAAGTGACGCGAACAAACTAATAAAAATTAAGCCATATAAGATAAAAATACTGTTGCTTAAGTCTGTTGTGAAGACTGATTATAGAATCTGATTTTTTTTTATTTCATCTTTGTTTCTTAGTAAATCTCAATTAATACCTAATTATGTTTCCATAGCAAACTGTCAGAATCAATACAGTTATAATGGTCAAAAAGAATTTTTATACAGTAATTCACGTCCAGAAGCCTTCCATTAACGCCGATAATAGTAGTGTAAATCTTCACTTAAAACGACTTAATTAGACATCGGAAATCGGTTTATTTCCGATTCCTACACAATATAACAGAACAACAGAAAATAAACAATTGTGAAACATAAAATTTGTTTTTGAACATTATATCATCCTGTAGTTCAGTGTACACAGCTAATAGATACGTATGAAAAAGAAAGGAAATGGGGTAAATGTCAAGGAGAGAACATCCCATATCCAGGTTAAAACGACCAAAAACAAAACATCTAGGGGTCACCATATGGTCTTCAACACAGTGAGGAACCTCACACCATATAGTAAGCCCTAAATGGCCCCGAAAAGGTAAAAAAGTGAATAAATCAATGGAAACAAACCACATCCAATAACCCAAATATCAAGAAACTAAAATTTTATAAGAGACAAGGACAAGCCAATGACCAACATATTCCTGACTTGGGACAGGCGCAAAAATTGCGGTGGGGTTAAACTCGTTTTCCCGGATCCACCCCCCCCCCCTATGTGTGGTGAATGGCCAAAAATAAATATACAAAAAGACTCACAGTAAAAATCAAACTAGAAAAAAAGTCCAACTTATCAAGACGAGTACCCTTACAATGAAGTACATAAAACATGAAGACAATACATACAGGTACTGTCCGTACAAATGCTCGCAGTTACTGACAGCTAGCCAAGGACATAATTTCCGTTGACTATGATATCAAGCCTTCTTACATATGAAATTTCAATTGAAATACTTCGAAATAGATTTGGTATAACAACATCATCAATTATGAAAGAAGAACATGATATTGTGCAATGCCAAATACTGCCAATATGAAAAATTGTTTAAATTTAGTTATGTTGTAAAGCATTTAGGTGGTGATCAATATTTTTGCCAACAAAAACCAGAAGTAAAGATTTAACAACAATGCTGTATTTATATCCTTTATGAATAAGTTTGTTCAACGGATTAATAAGTTTGGAAGGACAATTTTTGAATTTATGCGCTTTGTAAATGATATTTCCATAGAAGTTTGGATGTGAAATGCCCTGATGTATAAGAGCCCTGCATGTAGAACCAAATTTTCTTAATAAGTCAATGTATCTATAATAAAATTTATCAATTTATGATATCTAAACCCTTGATGCAGAAGTTTTTCAGTGAGACAAAGATTTCGGTCGTTGAAGTCAGAAACATTACTACATACTCGTGCATATCGAACAAGTTGTGAAATGTAGACGCCGTTAGAAGGGGCTAACGGAAAATCGCCGTCGACATGGGGGAAATTGACTATAGGGAATGAGAAATCATCCTTTATTTCTTTATTTCATAAATTGTCAAAAATTGTATATAGTATTTAATAAGGTCAACATGCAGGTTCAGCTATTGCATTCATCACATGGCTTTCGACTGATTGCATCAGACTCTTTTGGAAGTTGTCAAAGAATAAACATGTAAAAATTGGTCAACTTCGGAACGGGTACCCCAGGGTTTTAATTCCAGTGGCGCTAATGAAATATAACATATAGAAATGGTCCTAATACTGCAACATCAAAATTTCAAATACACTTTTGTTTGTCATAAAAGTTTTGATGTTCATATTACTAAAAGGAGAGTGATTTCGATGATATAAGCCGTTTATATATCAATTTCAATTCCAAATATTTAAATTTTATAGTTTTTTTTAGAAATATCTGTATGTTTATCTCTATTGATTTGCTATTTCCAATATGTACTACAATTTGCTTCCCAGTTACAGCTCAGTATGTTATAATGAAATTACATTTGGGAAATTTAAAACCTGATGAATATCAAAAAATTTATTTCAGAAATCTCATGCAGCATTACCATGATTTCCTCCTTTTCATCCAATATTTGTCAATCTGCTTCTCCATATAAACAGGATAATCTTGTGTACAACCACTTTTCCTGCTTCAGAAGAAAACTGAAATTCATCAGTTACTGTTTGTACTGAAGATAACTTAAAAAAATTGCCTCAATTTATTTAGATTTTATGAGTTCCTTTGCGATAAAATGTTTATATATTTTTTATATTGGACTCCATACATAGTTTTAGTTAGACTTAACTTTTTTTACCTTTTTATTTCAGAGTGATTAATTGAATTCAATTGTTTTGTAAGAAAACGGGTTTTAAAGATGCCTTAGCGCAACTTCCCACGCAAACATCAGCCGCCTTTTCCTATCAATAAATGAGTAATACAGCCTAAGTATCTTTATAATATCAACTTGTAAACTCGACCGATATAACAATAGGCTGTAAAGAGCCTGTGTCGCTCATCTGGACCATGACCAATACATTAAGCCAAATTAACCTCTATGTTTAAGGGTCTCAATTTCAAACTATGTAAGGAAACCTTCATGACATATGGTACAACATTTAACTATTTTTCCCTGCCACCTTCCATCTTGACCAACACTTCATAAGTAACATTCGTGCCATATTTCTTTTAACGCAGTTACTGGTTCTCTAGAAGAGGCTCTCTATGCATTTCGTATAGGTTGCAAACCTAAAACTAAGTTCATCGCAGGCAGTCATGTTGGATAAGGAATCAACACCAAAGTCACATCAATTGGTCAGAACCTTACAAGTATAATTTATTCTATGCTTGATTATAATCCACTCTGTAGTTTTATGGAAAATCTTTGTATGCATTTCCCATATGGTCCAATGTTAAAACTAATACAGCACTGGCGGCCATGTTTGATGACAAATCGGCAGCAAAGTAACAACTCAGCACCTAACAAGATTATTCAAGCTATGTTTAGTCTAAATCCATTCAGCTATTCTCTTAAAGAGAATCCATGTATTAGAAGGTACAATAATAAAACTAAGTAAACTGCCGGCGACCATGTTGGATCTACTAAATCCATTTAAGTGTTCGCTAGAAGAAGATCTTTGCATGCGTGTCCTATATGGTCCAATGCTAAAACCAATTTTACCGCTTACGGCCATATTCAATGACAGATCGGCACCACAGTAACAAACACTTTATGTTAATGCCGTTTTTGCCATGTCTTTGGACTTCGATTTTTGCAGTCATCGCTTCCCTTGTTACTTCGGTATTCTACTGCCGTTGTTTTTGATCAGTATCCACAAGTATTCATTAACAATGAAGGGATATGGAGTAAATGCAAATGAGACAAAGTCTCTACAAATGCATGGTAATAATAAGCAATGGAACAACGCTTTTATTGTTGTTCTTCATCTTGAAGTCACCATGAGGCCTTCAACAATGAGCTTTACTCATACCTCATAGCAAGTTCACCGGTTTGAGCGGTATTCATTGCTAACTGTCGAGCAACGCTACATCCATGCTTTTTAACCTAATGATCCATGAGTGCGGGATCGTCAACAAACATAAACTTAACAGGCAATTGAAAGTGTTCTTACATGTCTATTTTCAGTCCATTCAGCGGTTCTCTAGAAGGGATCTTTGTATGCAATTCACATAATATCCAATGTTTAAATAATTCCCCGCTGGCAGCCATGAAAAATGACGAAACAATACTTGGCCAGCACCTCACATGTATCATTCATACCATATCTTGTTGAAATCCATAGATTGGTTCTTTAAAGGAAGATCTTTCTATGTGGGTCCAATATTAAAACCTAATCCCCCAGAGACGGGCGCAAAGTAAATGGCAAAAGCTCACCATGGCTATAACCGGGTGAGCTAAAAAAAAAAGCGCCATAATAGATACACTTAGCGCAAAATATATTGAACTGTAACAAGAAATATCTTTCTCACGAAAGCATGATGCACATTTTGTTTTGGGAAATGGTTGTTTTTTTTTTTTAGTTTATTTACTTACTTATTTTATTTTATTGATTTGTTATCACTGTTTATTTGCTTGAATAAGGACTGCACTTTACGCCCCAGTTATAGCTCTGTCCATCACAATGGAATTACATTTAGTTAAATTAGCAGCCTGGTTAAATATATATATAGTTTAATGCTACCTTATGATAGAATGCTGCAATTTGATTGGTCGAATACCGGTTTATTTTTGACAAATCCATGACATTTCAAGCAAGTTTTCAAGCATCCGGGTATTTGCCTAAAAATTTGTCATTTTTAACCCTCTGCCGGGGTATTTGCTTAAAAATTTGCCCTTTTAAACCCTTATTTGAGACGCTTGTAAAAAAAAAAAATAAAAACGACGTCATCTGTGCGCTTTACATAAAGTCATTCGGTAGAATTGACAGATATATCATGTTTGGTCGGGGAATTTGCGAAAAATACCAGTCTCGAGAATGCAATTTCCCTCGCCCGTTGGGCTCGGGAAATATAACATATCTCGACTGGTATTTTTCGAAAAATCTCCTCCCAAACATAATACATCTGTTCATAATTTCTCTTTGAAACGGTAATGGGTTTCAAAAGCTGCATTCTTTGTGTTAAATACCATATTTACGTGATGACTTCCGATTGGTGTTGATGTTTGTACTGGCCTTCGGCATTCAGCCACCATTTGAGATTTGAAGAATAACATTACAATAGATGCTTCAGACACTACATAACCAGAAAAATGCAGGTTGATTTTCGTGGCAAAGAATGTGATGGTAGAGCTTTCGTAACAACAAGCCTGTAAAAAGAAGGTTAGTTTAATGGTAAAATATAAATCACTTTGTATAATTGAAATAAATCAGTAACCGATGATTTATTTCAAATTTTTCAGTAGTCCTGAATAACGATGGCGCCAAAACAATTTAGATCATTAGCTGAATGTTTGGTATTTTCACAATTTTATGACCAAACCATTTCACATCATAACTTTTAAGAAGCTAATTTCTTAAACGGAAAATTGACGAGATGGTTTTTATTTCTATTTTTCTTTAATATGGAATGAATAAATGTTTTCCAAGATAGTTATTTCCAGTGTTTTGAAAGGCTTAATAGTTACATAATCAGAAACATAATGTTGACATATTATTATTTCCGTAATTACAGAAAAATGTCAATTCCAAAAACAAAATTGGGAACAAAATAAATCAAAACGTAGATTTAGGCTAAATAAATTTCAGGATACTCCGATTTACTAGAGAAAACCCAGTTGGACTAATTGAAAATTGGCTCTTCGAAAATGAATACATTTTAATCTTGGTATCATATGTTTTTTGTTTTTGTTTTGAATATGAACCAATATGGCGGAGTGGTAAAACTGTGTGGGTTTTATGGTGCCGGGTTAACTTAACCTAGGTAAATTAGGATTGTATGCAGGTAAAATTTTCAAAATCTGGTAGCCGATTTGATTGGCTGAGGGTGGCTCATAAGGCTTTCGATAATTCAGTTTACGTTATTTCATCAGGCAAATTTCAGTTTTGGATAATTCCGCGCTGTAAAATTTACTTAACCATTAGTTAATAGTAAGACAAAAATGTTATAATAATATTCATTATGTGACAAATTTTAGTTCTCTATCAAATGCTTAAAAATTTAGTCTACCGAATATTTGATTTTAATTATGAAATTATGAAAAAAAGATAAAAATCTTGTAAACCAACTGGTCAAGTTACGGTTAGAAAAATTTTTAAGATCTTATAATGGTTTCAGTAATGACACATTCTGTTCTAACACCTAACCAAACCAGTCGCTAGTTTTGCATGATCTGCTGACAATGAGTAGTATGAAGTTCCTGCATCTAAATGTTCATAAAATAGACAGAGAGATTGCATTATATTGCTCGGCAAATGGATTTTTAAGAAGAAGGAGATATTATTATTATATAAATTTAGCGAAATTTAGCGAAAACAGATACTTCCGAAACCACAATTTCTAGTTTTCTAGATGACAATTTACACAACATATGTATCTTCAATGCAGATAAAAATCATTTGTAAGATAAAAGAAAAGAACATATAAAGGATAATTCTACACAATTTATTAATACATAAAGGAACACAAAAATTAGCTAAGCGAAGCTTTCACTGTTTACATAAAAAATTAACCACGAAAAGATAAGGTGTAAATGTACATTTAGTACATCTAGAGTAGCGTTTTCTTTAATTATTTTGTAAATAATTAATTGAAACGTGACGATACGAAAAGTTAACAATTAAACATAGCTAAATTCAAATGAATTCACTTACTTGTATCAAAATATCTGCCCCACACACACAAGTGACAATAGATCAACATACTCTTATCCAGATACTCAAACAGGCAGCAGGATTACAGGAGTTGTAAGAGCACTTACTGTAGGACCAAGTTAATTCTATGTTCGTTGAAGATCCCTCATCCATGACAAGAAGGATACATAAATGTAGCGTTGCTCGAAATCTATCATTGAATTCCGCTCAAAACGGTACAAAAGAACGTCTTGAACTTACTGTGAGGTATAAGTATAGCTCATTGTTGAAGGCCTCATGATGAAGAACAACAATAAAAGCGTCGATTAATCATGTATTTGTGAAGACTTTGCCTCAAAAGCATTTCATCCATATGCCTTCATTGTGTGATGACTTATAGAAGAAAAACAGCTATCTTATAAATAATCAATCATGATGTATGAACAATCAAACCCGTATGAGTGCCGTGTCGTTTATATACCGTAGTGTATTGTCTTTTGGTCCCTTTGTCGAGTAATGGATGACAGTGTTTGTTTTTTGTTGACGGCCCCGCACCCATGACTAAAAAGAGACATGGTTTATCGTTGTTATCTTCATCTAGAGATTGAATTCCGCTCAAGCCGGTCCTTTAGGACCTGTCATGTTGAAGTTAGCATGAGGTATCAATGTTTGCTCATTGTTGAAAGCCTCATGGTGTGACTCGAACAACATAAAAGTTTGCTCCATTTGGTTAACCTACTACATATTTGTAAGGATTTAGTCCCATATACATAAATATATATTTGTTTCGGTGTACTTTCGGTTCATTATAATTACGTTTGTTTCGGTGTACTTTCGGTTCATTATATATTTGTTTCGGTGTACTTTCGGTTCATTATATATTTGTTTCGGTGTACTTTTGGTTCATTATATATTTTTTTCGGTGTACTTTCGGTTCATTATATATTTCTTTCGATGTACTTGTGCATGAGACGATGCATTTCACAATCTAACAATTTGATTTTCTTAACAGTAATTTTTTATCAAACTCTTCGGGAAGATTTGAATATTCCGTGGTGCGACAGTGTTTTACAAGCAAACTATACGATTCTTGCACGAGCCGGCAGTTTAGCGGCGAGTACTCCTTAAACTTTTATTCTAAATTACATTTTCTTTTATTCTTTTCTTCGCAAAATTGTGGTCTTGGAGTTAGTAGTCTACTTGTATTGTGTTTTATTTGTATGTTTATTTTACTATAGGGACCGGGATATAGAAAGGGGATGTTTGGGGTATCCATAAACCGTTGTAAGCATACTGCTAGCTCTTGCTTGTGCCGGTACCAAGTCCGGCTATCCCCGAGCTCCTATCGTTGTCTATGTTTGTCTTTTGTCACTTTATTGTTATTTATGGGCAGTTCCCTTGTAGATTGTTGTGTGTGATTGCAATTTCTGCCATTGTTAGTGTTTAATGTTAACTTTTCTACATTGATAAAATTTGACCATTAGCTTGTATTTGTTCTTTTAATGTCAAATGTTTTGTTTTACTAGTACACGGTCATGAGATAAAGTAGCAAAAACTATACTGCAAAGCATTACATTGGACCATCTTGATCTTGTTAACATAAAAATGATCTCTTGCATATAAAGAAACCATTTCTTGGAACTTGCGGTATAGTACAGACAAAGTACAAAATAAAAAGTAGAAATATGTACTTTGAGGGAAATGCCCACCCCTTTAACGTAGATTGACACTAATACATGGCAAATTTGCAAAACACGAGTCGGATGCGAAATTGACTTGATTTTCAAGCGGAAATATTCCTTTATTGACCTTTTCATTGTGATGTCATAATAGTTTGACATACATTTTTCCGCGAATTAGCTCCCTTGTCCGTAAATATTGTCTATTTCGTTAACTATATAAAATATCTCTCATCAAACGGTGACATACAGATTTGTGTTCAAAATATAGCTGAAGTGCATGTCCCTAAAATGAAAAAAAAAAATAATAAAAAAATAAAATAAAAATAAATCTATCTGATATTTATTTCATATGAAAGCTAAATAATAAGCAAGCTATATATTCTTTGTAAATATTGCTGAAAAAATGCTGAATTGGGCCTGATTTTCAAAGCCTGATATCAGGAAAAGATTATCGGTGACATTTCGTTTTTATTTTATTTTGGAACGACCTACAAAATATCTTAAAATAAAAAAAGTCTGCTCGAACAACCTTAATTTAGAAATAGGTAAAATTTAAAACTTTTTGAGTTACATTTAATAATGATTGCTTTAGGTCCAAAATGGGTCAATATTTGAAGATTATTGGTACGAATCCAATTTTTCTTAAAAATGTCAGCTTCTTTCAGATAGTTCACAACAATATTAATCTAGTAATTATATTACAATGACAGATTGTGATTTCTGGGTGACATTAAAACCGATATTTATGTTCATTAGTGTTCATATCTCATCAATTTATTGAAGCTCGTCATTGAGAGATGACAAAGTGTTTTGCAGACAACAATCTTGATTTTTTCTCATGGAACTTTTAATTAGTATGTTTTTCATTGGCATAAAGCTTTTAATTGGTTCTGATACTAATGACACTTTATTTATTTTCTCTGACAGATTTGATTTTGCTTTGATTTTAGTAAAGCCATTTACCTTTATCCATTCAAGAGATGTTTTGACTGTGTTGTTAAGGTTTAACTTTATTACAAGAAATCAAATTTCATTTGCTATTGTTAGAGTTGGCCGTTGATACGACTTTCTACTTTGGTCGACATTAAATTCACATTTCAATTCATTTCTATAAAGTACGGATGCGAGTCTAATATTTTTTTGACTGAAAGACGCACCTCTATGGTAAAAAAAATATATAATTGATATTTAAATCAGTTTCACACTTTTCCGCTAACAAATTAGCTTAAACATGAATTTCTGCTAATTATCGGTCGTTGATATCGATTATCTATCCGTCAAAATCTTAGACTTTCAATCTCAATAAATCATCGCATTGATCAGTCATTAGACCAACGGATAGGTCACTTAATAACTGTCATCATATTATCATATTTAGTTTCTATGACAATCAAATGCGCACCTTGCGTTTCCAAGGTGACAACATCAACAATAGTTACCAATTGATTCCTGTGATTACAACAAATAAAACGTAAAAAGAAGTATTGACATGGAAATGTATTTACAGACTTACATTTGCAGCTAGTTTGATAGAAAAAAAAACAGTCATGGGAAACGGATCGTCATTCGAAAGCTCAAAAACTGTCTTTCTTGATGTAAATGGAAAATCAGAAAAGGTAAGAGTTATTTTTAAATTTGCTTTTTTTCTGTTATGTAAATCGATTCATGTGCTAAATATTGCAGTAAATTTTAGTTCTCTTTTTCCGCCGTATCACTAAAGATAAAATTCAAGCTTGTTGAAGACTAAAAATTAAAAAAAAAATAGATAAATGGTTGACAAGGAATAAAAAATTAATCTATTGTCCTAATTTTAGAAATCAAGCGAGGGAAGGGGTTTTGTTTTGTGCTGTTTATAATTCAACAAAAGGAGCCAACACTTCTACACCTTTACAAGAGACAAATACAAGATTGTTTTGTGATGTAGATCATTGTATCATAGCAAACAAAGCACTGATGGACTGGTCGTGGACAAACAAAAATCATTTGATTTGAAAAGAAATACATTTTTTCAAAGTACTTCAAAACAAAATGAGCTTAGATTTAATAAAGAATCTTAAAACTTGAAGACATTTTATTGTTTATTTGTTTACTGATACATAAAGTGAATACATTACAAATCAATGCAGGTTCTGTATTTTGCAATAAATGTGTGGAAAACCTTCACTTATTCCCTTTTTTAAAGTATTGTTCTGTTTGAATTCATTATATTTAAAAGACGTGGGAGTAAAATTTTAAAAAAGTTAGATATTTTTATCAACAATGTTAACGTTATGATGTCAACAATAAATTCCAAAATGAATTTTATCATTAATTCGGCTAATTTTATTTCAAATCAATATTCACTGAGATATATGCAAACAAACTGTTAGTATAAAATTTTTATAACGCCATCAAAAATTATTTCTGATCGTTAAAGGAATTTCAAAGGACTGTCCAATTTTTATGTAATTTCATTTTTTATCAATCGAAAATTCAAACGTATCACAAAACAGAGCAAATCGCAGAACAGAACAGAACAGAATTTTTATTTGGTTTAAAATCCAATATACATAGGACTGATACCAATACATACAAAACATCACAGACATGAAATAAATAAAAAAAAGTTATTATTACAGTCGCAGAGATTATACCTAGACAAGGAAGTTTTTACCACAGTCCTTAATTGTATAGTCAGTAAGTTTTAGTTGCGTTTTTCAAAGAAGACTTGTTTGTTGCAAACCGGGGTTTAAATATATGAAAATCATACTTTTACTTGCTGAGCATTTTTAAACGGGGCTGATTCAAAGTCGAGCAAAGGTATTAAGGGGTTAACGAATGCAACCCCTCTAAACGGAACGTCGTAAACCTATCAGAACTAGATATCATAACAATCATGACCAATATGTTGGTCATTGGCTTGTCCTTGTCTTCTTATAAAATTTTAGTTTCTTGATATTTGGGTTATTGGATGTGGTTTGTTTCCATTGATTTATTCACTTTTTTCCTTTTCGGGGCCATTTAGGGCTTACTATATTGTGTGAGGTTCTTCACTGTGTTGAAGACCATATGGTGACCCCTAGATGTTTTGTTTTTGGTCGTTTTAACCTGGATATAGGATGTTGTCTCCTTGACATTTACCCCATTTCCTTTCTTTTTCATAAGCATAAACATTTTTGATCAATTACCAGATAATACTAGGAATTTGTTGATAATACTAAGAGTTTGTTGTTATTTTGTATCAAATATGGAAAACTCACCTTCTTCCAACTTGAAACTTACACAATAGCTTGAATTCAGAGAACTCCAGGTTAAAACGTAGACACTAGAATTCGGACAGAGAACTGCAGGTTAAAACATACACACTAGAATTCGGACAGAAAACTCCAGGTTAAAACATAAACACTAGAATTCGGACAGAAAACTCCAGGTTAAAACATACACACTAGAATTCGGACAGAGAACTGCAGGTTAAAACATACACACTAGAATTCGGACAGAGAACTACAGGTTAAAACATACACACTAGAATTCGGACAGAAAACCCCAGGTTAAAACATAAACACTAGAATTCGGACAGAGAACTGCAGGTTAAAACATACACACTAGAATACGGACAGAGAACTGCAGATTAAAACATATACACAAGAATTCGGACAGAGAACTGCAGGTTAAAACATATACACCAGAATTCGGACAGAGTACTGCAGGTTAAAGCCCCTGAGATTATACACACTAGAAATCAGAAAGAGAACTGTGGGTTAAATTATGTCTGCCTGTGACTTTTTCCAGTGCCGGTACCAAGTCCCGAACTGCTATCGTTGTTTACCATTGTCTTTTGTCTTATTTGTATTTCATGTGTTTTTCTTTGGCAGATTGTAACATGCAATTATAATGTTCGGCCATTGTAGATGTTAATACTTTTGTAAACCATACCACTAAAAGTCAGTTAGAGAACTGTGAATTAAAACATACATACCAGAATTCAAACAAGAGAATTTTGGGTTAAACATACACACTAGAATTCAGACAGAGAAGTGTGGGTTTAACCAATCACTTAGATGGAAAATCGAGTGGACACGTAAAAAGGTGTTGAAAATTCTTAACATTTTATTTTGCATTGTCATAGAAATATTTTCTAAAGACAAAATGTGTGTATAAGATATCATATACATGTAATTCTCTTTCCATTGATAAGGTTTTTGAAATGCTGAAACTCTGAGAAATTTCTCGTCATTCAAGATTATGAATACAAAGATATTTGCTGTAAATTGTGATATAGCATGTGAATGTAAAATTATTTTTTTTATAATTGATATTTCGCAATATGGCATCATTTTCATTGTATTGTATGAAAGCAGTCCTTACTATTTTTGATGCTACCTTTTAGATAAGAACTATGCCACGTGATTTAATGTATTATTGTTTTGTCACGCTAGTTTTTTTTAATAAACTAAAATTTTTCAACATTAATTTAACAAATCCTTTATTTAACTTACATAAAAATATCTACATATGTAAAATAGTTGGAACGTTAAAGACATTTCTACAGTAAAAGTATGTACAGCCAAGGGAATTACATAATTATGCCCTTATCTAGCCCCAAATAGTTTTATATTATCAACGACGACCAGATAGGGGACCAGAAGCCCGAGGGTATTCAGCAGCCCATTAGCCAGACTTGTCAGACATAAAAGTTTCAGTGCGTTTTTAATAGAAATTTACTGTTTTATCAAACCTCTAACACCATAAAAATACTGATGATTAAACTCGGTGGTTGTCTTTAGTATTGTATTAGTCCTTCCTTTTTTTAATAACGAAAACTTCTTTTTGACTATTTTTGAAATGGGTTTTCCATATTATTTGATTCTAGTGCTCCTGCGTGGTTGCTCCTAAACACACGTTAAATATTACACAATTTATTGTTTATTATGCAATTTAGAAATTTTGTATTAGAGAGCACACAACCTTTACTACAATTTAAACAGTTTATCTATCAGATTATGGGACAGGCGTGCGCCGGTGAAATCGGGGGTTTGGCCAATATTTGTGTAAAAAAAGCACATCGCTGCGCATGCCGATTCTTATTCACAATGGCTTTCTTACTATAATTCTGGATCTACACCTGTAAATACTTCTTCAGGAATGACCCATTCTTTTCAAATTTCCATCTACAAGTGTGTTCTGTACTATTGTTATGTGAATCTACTAAACTGTTAATCTAGATGATGTTTTAGATGCTAGTAATGTAAAAGTTTTAAAAACGACATGTCTTTGCAAAGTTTTTTTTTTTCGTTTTGTTTTTTGTCAGTGCTAATAACTTGTCTCTTATATGGACTTAAAATAAATTTTCAAAGTGTTTAAAAAAATAAGTGTTTGATGACCGGCATTCATTTGAAGTTCCTAATGACCACATTGCTTGTTCTGGAGAATTGTGTTCACATCGGTTGGGTTATCGTGAAAAGTGGAGAGAATTTAAAGAAAATAATTATCACTTAGCGGCGGACAGCTGATTTGATGAACGATTATACATAGCATTGCAACATTATTTATCACTCATACCCCGAGGGGTCCCTCCCGACAAAGAGGCTTGTTGAGGAGTTCCAAATATTCATGAAATATCCCGGCAAGTTCGGACTTAAACATCCAAAATTAAAGATATCCCAATAATTATTGAAATATCCCATATCCCATCGTCAAAATATCCCACATCCCTGTCTGTTTTACCTCAAATGTCTCATATTCCATTAACAAAAGTTGTAAATATTGTGTTTCCCAATACACCATAAACAACCTCCGGCAAAAGTCTTTAAATGCACCAGCTTGGATTTTAGTGAAACAGAAAAAATAATACTAAAAAGAATGAGCAAGACAAGAATTTTAACAGCCGTGATTATACACAATACACGATATTTTTAACCTTGTTAATAAGAACGACAAAGCAACACGTGATTTTAATGTACACCAAATGTAATATAATTAATGGTTGCATTAGTGAGCTAAGCCTGATGATGAGTTTTCACTAAAGCTGCTATATTATTGATTTAACAGGAGTAACCAAATATTATGGATTATGGAAGCTTATCATTGCAAGATTATAGCGTTAAAAAAGGTCACTTCATAACAGTAACATTCAATTTCAAGCAAAAGGTACTATGCAACGGTATAAAAATGAAAATGCAGAAAAATATATTTAACATAGAAAGGTACAGTGCTCAAATACCCACACCATATGGTCACCTTTTCATACCATGATTTTGTTTACCCAATAACTCAAATAATTCAATCAATCTCCCAATCCGATTCTCTCCTTCTAAAAGGTTAATGTAGCGATCGTAGTGAGTGTAATATAACGACGGATTATTCGGGTTATTTACTCAAAGGTCATAATTGATACCACCATAACAATTACTTTACCACCCGCAATCTATACATGAAGGATTTCAACCCAATAGTTCCGGTAGGTTACTCAAAACTGAACGATATAAATGCCTTGTTTTAACGACGAAGTAGAAATAGTACACTTGGAATTACTAAGTGAGTACTAAAAATACAAGACACAATGATTTCAACACATGGACATATTCCAGAAAATTATATCGTAGATTATACATTTACGTAAAACCCCGATATTTTTTTTCAAAACGTAAAAAATGTAATAAGGGGATGTTTACCAAATCATAATTTGAAGAAAATGTAATATTTTTATATTAAGCATACTTTTATATTAAACAATATGTCTAAATTAGGGCTATGGCCATTGACCCTTTATTTTCAAGTTGTTTTTGTTGGATCATTTTCAAAATATACATTTGCTGTCCAAATTATTTGATTCTTGTGAATTGTTCAGAAACTGTTCAATAGCTGATATAGACATAAAAATACTGCATGTTCCTTTTCTTGCTTCGGTATTCGTTTGCCAATGTATTAGAAATAAGCAAATGCATATATAAAACAAAGCTTACTTACTTACTTAACATATGTTGAAAGTGTATTTCGTCTCTACCATGATAAAATGTATTTGCAAAATTGGTCAACATTGAAATTTGGAATTTCTGATTATTACTTTTTGATCGTCTATACTAATGCTTTTTCGTCGATCAGGCAAAGATAGTTTTAAATCAAACTTTTCACAATAAAGCAAGGTCAATTGTGCTTTCCAAATTGGCTTTCATAATCTTAGTACGTACGTGTATTGTATTCTTGCAAATATGTCAAAATATCGCGTTTCCAATGCAGTCATTTTAAAGGGGGGAATAACTGTGCCATTAATGACAGATATTAATAAAATACAATAATGTTATACCAAAAATAGATATAATTCAATAATATATGTCGATAATGTACCAAAACAATCTGAAATATGCTTAAATAGATCTATTATTACTAAATGAGTGCAATAAATATCTACTTTTTACCTGCAATTCAAAAATAGGATCTACACCTGTCCTGAATTCTATTTTTTATAAAAACATTTTAGGTAGTCCCGCTTGTTATTATCGATAATTACTTTTTTCATTACTTTGGGATGGGTCGCTAATTATTAATTTTTTTACGTATAAATATTTTTTTAATTTCTCGAAATCGTTAAAAGTGAATATAATTCTGCGATAATGAAAAGCAACATCTAGTAATAACTGTTGGATGTTTCCGAATGACAATTTTAGTCAGCAAAACGGCAGTGGAATATCCATGAAATTTCTTAAGTGATTTGGATCTAAAAGATATTCAAATATATACATTATTGTATTTTATTAATATCTGTCATTAATGGCACAGTTGTCCCCCTTTAAAATGGCTGTATTGGAAACTCGACATTTTGAAATATTTGCAAAAATACAATACATGTACATACTAAAATTATGAAAGCCAATTTGGAATGCACAATCGACCTTGCTTTATTGTGAAAATATTGATTTAAGGAGGTTTGCTTGTCATGTTTTGGGATTTCTGTCAGATTTTCGGAATCCTCGGGTTTTATCCATGTAAAAGCTATATTTTTTTTGCCCATTGACCACCTTATTGTTTTTCCATAATTTCATTTCATAAATCTTAGGGGCATTCTGTTAAAATAACATTGAATATTTATTCTGTCTCATTCATTCATGGTCAAACCTTGTTAATGTTAATCCTAAGAAAAATCAGAGGAGTTTAGTTTCCGTCAAATTTCAATCACTTAAATCTGAAAAACAAGATCATCAACCTATTAATTTTTTTCACTTGAATAATTTCTTTTTTTAGTTTTCTAACAAAACATCATTTTTATTTGAAATCCTATTTATTTTCAAATGGAGTAGCGAACCCCCTTAAATCTATCTTTGCCTGATCGACGAAAAAGCACTAGTATAGACGATCAAAAAGTAATAAGCAGAAATGCAAAATTCCAGGATTCCGTACTTTGGATGCTTCTATAGTGGACAAAATAATATATGTGATTTTCAACAAGATTTGAGAAGAATACGAAAGTACCCAAGTTGCATTATTAACAGTAAATTTTGTTATGCCAAGGAGAAACTTCTCATCAGCAGCATTAGAATCAAATAATATGGACAGCAAATGTATATTTTAAAAATGATCGAACAAATAAAAACTTTAAAATAATGGGTCAATGGCAATAGCCCTGATTTAGTCATATTGTTTAATATAAAAGTATATATTAAATTTTCTTCAAATTGTGATTTGGTGAACATCCCCTTATTACATTTTTGCGTTTTGAAAAAAATATCAGGGATTTACGTAAATGTATAATCTACGATATAATTTTCTGGAATATGTCCATGTGAAAATAAATCATACAGAAATGTGTGGTAATCATTGTGTCTTGTATTTTTAGTACTCACTTAGCAATTCCAAGTGTACAATTTCTGCTTCGTCGTTAAAACAATGCATTTATATCGTTCAGCTTTGAGTAACGTACAGGAACTACTGGGTTGAAATCTTTCATGCATAGATGGCGGGTGGTAAAGTAATTGTAATGGTAATTATGACCTTTTAGTAAATAACCCGAATAATCCGTCGTTATATTCCACTCACTACGATCGCTACATTAACCTCGTAGAAGGAGAGAATCGGAAACGGAGATGAGTTGAATTATTTGAGTTATTGAATAAACAAAATCATGGTATGAAAAGGTGGCCATATGATGAGGGTATTTGAGCACTGTGCCTTTCTATGTTAAATATATTTTTCTACATTTTACATTTTTATACCTTTGCTTGAAATTGAATGTTACTGTTATAAAGTGACTTTTTAATGATATAAATATTGAACGTAGAAATTTGTGCAATGATAAGCGTCCATAATCCACAATATTTGGTTACTCCAGTTAAATCAATATTGTAACAGCTTAAGTGAAAACTCATCATCAAGCTTAGCTCACTAATGCAACTATTAATTATATTACATTCGGTGTACATTAAAATCACGTGTTGCTTTGTCATTCTTATTAACAAGGTGAAAAACATCGTGTATTGCGTAAAATCAGGGTTGTTAAAATTCTTGCTTTGCTCATTGTTTGTAGTTTGTTTTTCTGTTTCACTAAAATCCAAGCTGGTGTATTAAAAGAATTTTGTTGGAGCTTGTTTAGGGTATATTGGGAAACACAATATTTACAACTTTTGTTAATGGAATATGGGACATTTGAGGTAAAACAGACAGGAACGTGGGATATTTTGACGATGGGATATGGGACATTTGAGTTAAAATAGACAGGGATGTGGGATATTGTGACGATGGAATATGAGACATTTCTGTTAAAACAGACAGGGATGTGGGATATTTTGACGATGGGATATGGGACATTTCAATAATTATTGAGATATCTTCAATTTTAAAAGGGATGTTTCAGTCCAGTCTTTATTCAGTCTCATTATTCAGTCTCATGAATATTTGGAACTCCTAAACAAGCCTCTTTGTCGGGAGGGACCCTTTGGGGTACGAGTGAAAATTAATGCTGCAATGCTATCTATGTATAGTCGTTCATCAAATCAGCTGTCCGTCGTTGAAAGTTTACGGCCTGTTAGTCCTGTTCAATATTGGATCTTTCGGGTACATAAATTGTAGCCGGAAATTGCGTTTGAATAACGAAAATATATTACGTTTCAAACAAAATTATGAACTTTATAATTATGAAAAAACTTCAAATATTGGCGGGAAAGTTTTCGAAATGAGATTTTATGATGAATACTCGTGTTCACATGACGAGACCTTCTGTCCTTTTTGACGTGTTGAAGGGATGATCGAAGCCCCATAGCACTTCATACTTTTTGATCAGCCCTTTTACAACTCTATGAAACTATTAAAATTAATTATTTAAATATTTACTATTGTAACGCAGAACGTTACAGATGTCCCCCAAACGAACATTGTGAACCCTATTCGTAGCAACTTTCATTTTCCAGTATTTCTAAGTTTAACCATTTTGAAAGTTCTGAGGCTGAAAATCATTTGTACATATGCTTGGTAACCATCGAGTAAAATTGTATCCGATTCTGAGCACTTTTAATTTTCCCTCCTAAACATATATGTATCTACATGTCTCTACTTGTGTATTAAGTTAATAATTGTGTAGGTTAAAGGAAGGAAGTGGTTTGATAATTTGTCATATACGATTCTATTTCTTATTATTTTTTTCAAGTACGGAATAATGCATTGCTTTACGAATAATTAACTGTATTACTTTCGCGTTCTCACTTAAAGTATTAGTAAAAAATATTTTATAGATGGTGGCGATTTATCGAGTTTCCTAGTTACATTTTTGTTTTCAAATCCCATTCATTATTTCATTTTGTTATAAATGTTACTGTCTTTTTTCAAATAAAATATTGAAATTTTAAAATATTTAAAAAATGTGTCCAACAACGCAATGGATTATACCTTCTGCAACTCGTTTACTCCTTTTGGGTTGTTCGGCACTTTTGACGCCGACTGGTGGATAGCCACACCATTATTATCACACTCAGGTCATGTTGTATCAAATTTCACCACTTCATCAAATTGTCGTGACTTTTGTTACTTTCTTGGGAATCAAATCTGGAATAGAATGGTTACAGACCAACATAGAATATACATTCTTAATTTTTTTTTAATTTTTAAATTCAGTATTGCATGGCCACGGGTTATGTATTATAGTATATACATAAAATCATTATGCTAAACTCCTCACGGGAAAGGTTAGTGGAAGCTGTATACTGAAGGTACATAATTTTATTTGTCATTTGGTAAGGTCTCGAGCTTGCATGTCAGTTATTTGTGATTTCTTGTTTATGTCCGTATATTTAGTTCTTGCCGTTGGGTGTGGGGTTTCCTCACCGTTCATTGAAGATCGTAAGGTGGCTTTGAGTTGTTATTACTCCCCTTTGGGTCGTTGTCTCTTTGACACATTCCCCGTTTACCTTCTTTTTTCTATAGATTGGTTTGTAGCCATTATATTCCAGATTTGATTCCCAAAAAAGTAACAAAAGTCACGACAATTGGATAAAGTTATGAAAATTTGATAAAAAAATATTTGAGGCTAATAATAAATGCGTGGGTATCCGAGTTATTATGTATAACCAGTCGGCGTCAAAACCGCCGAACAACCCAGAAGGAGTAAACGAGTTCCAGAAGGTATAATCCATTGCTTTGTTGGACACAATTTTAATAGCCTAAACAACATTTTATTTGAAAAAAAGACGGAAGCATTTATTACAAAATAAAATAATGAATGGGATTTGAAAACTAGGAATATCGATAAATAATAATTTTACCAATACTTTTAGTGAGATACATTTAGATATTCTTAAAGTGGTACTAATTCATAATTCCGAAAAAATTAATAAGAAATAGAATCGTAAGCGATAAAGTATCAAACAACTGCATTCCTCGACACAATATAGCTGAAATATAGCTGACGTTGGCGTAAAACATCAATCAATCAATCAATCAATCAATCCTTTAACCTACATAATTATTAACTTAATACACAAGTAGAGACATTTAAATACATATACATTTTACGAAAGGATATGGAATAAATGAACATGAGACCATAACACATGTGTAAACTCCGACAGCAATAATTTTAATGAAATGTATGGCCATTTAATTCCTCATCAGCAGCACTAGAAGCTAAACAAAGGAAATCCTCAATTTCAACCAAAAAAAAAAAAAAAAAAAAAAAAAAAAAAAATGTATAAAATGCATATACCCAAACGACATCCGAATAATCAGTAAAATCAAATAGAGCTAAGGACAAAACTACGATGGAGGGAGTTACACCTTAGGTTTTAGAATTTACATGAATTTAGATAAAAGTTATAAACAAAATGTACACATGATATATCATCTCATGTACACGTACACCACATCAAGAAAAATAAAGAGCATACATCTAAAACACGGGGAATTGTTTTACCAACTCCCCACTGCATTTAAAGACAAACTCCTGTATTAAATATTTTACGAAAGGATATGGAGTAAATGAACATGAGACCATAACACATGTGTTAACTCCGGCTGCAATAATTTTAATGAGCTGTATTGCCAGTTCAGAAATTAATTCCAAATCAGCAGCACTAGAACCAAAACATAGGAAATCCACAATTAAAAAAAATGTATAAAATGCATAAAACCAAACGAAATCCGAATAATCAGTAAAATCAAATAGAGGTAAGGACATAACTACGATGGAGGGAGTTAATCCTTAGGTTTTAGAATTTACATGAATTTAGATAAAAGTTATAATCAAAGTGACCTTGTCTCTGCTACAAGGTCACATGATTAAATTTTGTAAAATTTTAAAACTTTGCAAATGTAATTATCATTTTTGTTTCACAAATAAAAATTAAAAATGGAGGAGATGAAATTTCTTTTATCGTCGCATACATTGTTGCTTTCAGGTTCTACAATACCTCGACGAAGTTTTGTAAGTCCTGAAAGCTACCTGCTAATATTGTAAATGTTGCCACGGTGATGATGTAATGACACTTCTTAATTAATTAAAACTAAAAACGACCTTATAGAAAAGCAGGCCAAATCTAGCCACGTCAACCGTACGGAAGATTGTTAACTCATGCATTATAGGTTTTATTTATCAAATGAAGCCCAATATACTAGTAAATGCACACAATGTACTTTATAATAGCTTAAAATGTAATTAAATAATTCATTTTGATAGTTTCATAGAGTTGTAAAAGGGCTGATCAAAAGGTAGGAAGTGCTAGGGGGCTTTGATCATCCCTTCAACACGTCAAAAGGACAGAAGGTCTCGTCATGGGATCACGAGTATTCATCATAGAATATCATTTCGAAAACTTTCCTGCCAATAATTGAATTTTTTTTTATATTATAACGTTCAAATTTTGTTTGAAACGTAATATATTTTCGTCATTCAAACGCAATTCCCTCGTACAATTTATGTACCCGAAAGATCCAATATTGAACCAGACTGACAGGCCGTAAACTGTCAACGACTGAAGACCGGCCGATGGTCCCTCAACATCGGACAACCCTTTAATTTGGTTCTCATGACTTCCGACTGGATATTTATTGCAATTTTGTTGAGTAACATCCTTTTCATTGTTAGTCAAATACTAGTACTTCATTTTTGTATTTCATAGTATTCAAGTCTTGTTCAAATTGGAAACTTCAAGTAACTTGAACTGTACCAGGAAATTGCAAATAATCCTCAAACATCATTTTCTGGAGTCATATGTTTTCAGTTTTATCATGAATTCTCGGTGTGACGTCACGACCGTGTTAAAATGTTAGTAGTTGGACTTCAGAAAAGATGCTCCGAACATAAGGTATATTCTGTCAGATTGAAATAACGAATGTGTGCACTGAAATTTAAGAAAAAGAATGTTGTGTAAAATAATTATCCAAATACGTAGCTTATTTTGAAAAAGCCTGACCTGAAAAATGTTACAGGAAATAATGGCGACTGTAAACTTCTCGATCAATTTATTATATGTAAAACCAAAGAACACGACAATCGGAAGGATGCATTAATACATTGATGACAAACCGTACAGGGTTAGACAGTTACATGCTAACATATTGCGTGTTATATTGAGATAAGTCAGTCATGTTGTAAGCAACATTTTATTGGGTCGATAAACGGGGCCAGATTCGCTTCCTTCATTCATTATCAGATATGAAAAATCTAACGACAATTTAGGAATTGATCACGAACAAAACGCAGCCAATTCCTGACAATTATGCTGTATTCTATATA
The DNA here is from genome assembly GCA_002080025.1 of Modiolus philippinarum. Taxonomy (NCBI): domain Eukaryota; kingdom Metazoa; phylum Mollusca; class Bivalvia; order Mytilida; family Modiolidae; genus Modiolus; species Modiolus philippinarum. Next base: position 103,542 of record MJUU01033098.1, on the reverse strand, counting down.
CAGTGTCTATAAAAAGCCAATGAAATTTAATACAGAAAGGTTCCATACAAAGAATTGCAATTGTGCCCTCTGCATTGTGGCTATAAAATAACCTGTTAAGGGAGTACGAGTGTCAGAAAATTTGTAATTAGAATGAAAACTCTTGCCTAATGTTTGAAGAGCTTTGCTAATAAAACAAGATAAGCAAAATCTTTTGGCGGGAAATTGTTCTCTCCAGAGTTTTCCTTCATTTTCCATAAGCCCTTTATATGCCTTAAAATATGTGAAAATATAATAAGAAATTGATAACATTTTGGACATCGCCTATTCTATGCATTCTTAAGTGACCCATGACCAAGAAAAAAGGATCCATGTACAAAAATATTTAACTTGCTGAATGGATAAAATCCGAGGATATAGAATACTTTTGAAAACTGAACCTCATGCTCCCTTAATGCACAATTGTTTGACTAAATCGCTGTTCTGTACTTTTTGAGTTTATATAATTTCTGAAATTGCCTGCGTTTTGCAGTACAATTCTAGAGAATGGTATCATGTTACAGACAATCTACAGGTACCATAAGATTTAGGCTATTTAACCGCGGGCAGGTACCATAAGTTTTGGGATTGTTACCATAGTCCGTAGACAGGTACACTTTTAGATTTGGGATATTTTATGTAGGCCGGTAATAAAAGTTGAAGGTATTTTTCTGCACACACTCTCGAAACAAGTCAAACAAATCTTTATTGCGACCATAGAACTTCCGGGGGGGGGGGGCAATTTCAAACGACGTATTTTCATTATTATAAATAAGTATATTTTATATACACCAGTTTGTGAAGTCCTCGTACATTGAGGATATTATTACCTATCGCATCTACTAAGATGCATATAGGCTGTATGCAGAGACATACTAAGTCAGCAGCTTTTTAAAAAGGGGTGTTTTTGACTTTCTTAAATAGAATTGAAAAAATGTCGAACGAATAAAACTAAGGATTACACCATAATCAATATATCCACCAAAGGAGAAAAGTTCGGATAAGATACAAAATCAGTCAAGACAATCAACCATATGCTATTCTTATCATAAATACACCTTATGTAAGTAAGTTGCATTTTGATTGGTTATAGCCGTGGTATTTTTGGCAATTACTCATTCCGTGGGACGCTTGTCACGGTATTTGTGCCAGAGTCATCTCTGCGTTTTAATGTTAGAGACATGCTATGAAATTAAACATATATGATCTTTGCCAAAAACAAGTCTAGGGTCAAACTTTTACCGTCCCATGACTTGTATTTTTGGCAAATACCCCTCCTTATAATGATATGTCTGTTCAACAAACCATGAGGCACGAACTGATAATCTATCATGACTTTTTTTACCATAATCATAACCTAGCAAATTATTCTGACAGATAAGATCATGCGTGATTTGGTTTGTGTGTTTTTTTTTCAATTGGACAACCAAATATTGAAAGATCACACAATTCTTTTGTCATTCTCAATCAATTATATCATTGAAAAATGTTCTCATTTTTTCAAATCTTATATTTTAGACAATTTTAATGTTATAAGCATGTTTTGGTTTAGTTGTGATTCAGGAGATGGACAGTCAAGTTTTTATTTGGTCATGAATGCGGAGTTTGGTAAGGTTATGGTCAAAGAGTTTGCTTACCATGTTTGGTTTGGTTATGATTAACGATAGGGGTAGCTTGTTTTAGTAAGGGGATGCATAATCTTGTTTTAGTATGCTAGTTTTGGTTGTTGGGTCATTTAGGAGGTGGTAGCCCACTCTCTACTACATAACTAGTTTGAACTTTTGTGGATATCTATCATTCACGCTGGTGCCAGATTTCAATTATATCTGCAATTATTATGCTTCCTGTAAGAAACTGCTTTAATAGTGTCTAAAATACTATTTTGGCATACTAGTAGTATACCTACAGCCATGTACTATGCCTGTCACATGACAAGGAAGGCGGAGCTACAGTATTGTCAATCAAATGGTGATGAAAATAGTACTTGTAGGGATCTACTCACATAGAAATCACCTTTAATTTGGTAATATTTCTAATAAAATTTAGTTTTTAGCCCACTTTTGACCATTCATTTTACTTATCTCTTTATTTTATATCATGAAATAAATAAATTTTTGAGTTCCGCCATAAGAAGTTATTTTTCAAACTTTCCATGACATTATGCAACTATTTGAAATATAGGAATTTAAACTGACAGTAACTTAGTGAAAAGAACAACTATTTATTAACTTGGAAATTGTAATAAAAAGATGAAAATTGATGACACAGTCAGCATAATAATGATAATAACATTGTGTTTATCAATGACTATGCCAAAATAGTGGTCAGGGTTGAATACACACAGTGCACTCCCCTCCGGGTCGTGCACTATGGTCTCAACCCTGACCACTATTTTGGCATAGTCATTGCTAAACACAATGTTATTATCATAATAATTCTATCACGCCCCGTCAACGTATTTGGAAACTATTCATTATTTTAAACCACAAGTTAATTAATTAAAAAGCGATTAAATATAGGTCGATTCCCACAGCAGGTGCTTTTAATTATGGAACTAAAGTAGATATTCCTCAGTGGTCCAGTAATGGAAAACATCAAATATTACTTTACAAAATGTCAAAGTTGGACCAGTTTAAGATAAGCAAATGAACAGTAAAAGTTGGTCATAAAGTCTTCTTTATCATATAGAATTAACAGAAATCGTTATTCATCATAACCTTTTCAAATACGAAAATGGACAAAAGATATACGCTTATATCAGACGTATAAATGTCAAAACACGTCAGAACTAAATAAGCTATTACACAGAATATAAAAGATCTATTGAAATAAAATCTATGGTCACTGAAGCAAACAGGACTGGTCATAATTTCATGATATTTTCTCCTTTATCTGGAATGAAGGAACATTATTGTGGAATTCTCATAAGTCATCAGGAAAGTTATTACTTCTGCAAGAATTATTTTTATGCTCCAAGAAATAATAAATCGAGAAAATTAAAGTTAGCAATAGAAAATAACAAAATAAAAGTGATGCTTAATGAAAAGAAAGAAGAATTCTTATATTTCAAGCAAGTTTTGTTGTAAGCACGTTTAATCTTCCATTTCAGATAATATTCAGCCGACATTGCAGCTCGAGGGATATCCATGATCTGATAGCACAAGTCGCTGGAGTTGGCAGGTATGATTAACATGATAGACATCTAGGACATAAATAAAATTGATTGTTGATTAAAAACGTGCTTAATTATGGATAGTGATCAAGGAGAAGCTAGACATTATATGCAAAATGTATTATATGAAAGGTAATAGCTAGAGAATAGTGTGTGACCAATATGTTGCCAATAGCGGTACAAATGAAACGAAACAGTATATATTATTCCTTGAAAACCATTGTGCATAATTATTTCAATTACCAACTACGTCAATATGTCTTGCCTACATTTTTAGGGGATATTGTTCCACCATCACTAATCATTAGCACCTTTGTACACTCTGATGACGGAACAATGTCCCAACAGGAGTAGGGCACTGCTCAACAAATTGTTTTATTTATTTTTTTTTAATTTTCTATTTCTTATGGATGCATACATGTCGTATGTGTTTGTTTTTCATTTTTCTTTTTGCTTTTGCTTTTGAGATGTCTCATATAGGTAACTTTGGTTTTGGTATTTGTGTTTTTGTTCCTATTCTACTGCTGTTGTTTCCTATGGCGCCTGTGAATGAGAGTTTTCATGATCAAATGCATATCCTCTTCATATATGACAGAGGGTAGTGAATAGAATTTGATGCTTTATCTTATTGTGCTATTGAACGCTGACTCTAACATATGGAAAATGATGGTACAGACGCATCTGTATGCAAAGAGCCAAGGACATGTCAGATGGATGTATGGTTTTCAATTTTAGAATACACACACACACACACACACACACACCAAGAAACAAATTACTTATTTGCTTACGAAATAGCAATTTTGATTTGAGCTTAATGCCATGGAACAGGACATAAACGTGTGATAATAAACCAGTCAATAACGGTTATTTTTTAAGAAATATTTAATGGTGAATGAGAGGATATCGAATAAATACACATGAGACAAAGTCTTTACAAATGTATGACAAAAACAAGGAAAGGAACAACGCTTTTATAGTTGTTCTCCATCTTGTAGTCACCATGAGGTCTTCAACAATGAGCTTTGCTCATACCTCATAGTAAGTTCAAGACGTCCCCTAGTACCGGTTTGAGTGGGATGTTTGCTAATTGTCGATCAACGCCGCATCCATGTCTGTTCTGGTTATCGATGCGGGATTGTCAACAATCATAAATTGAACTGGCAAAGTGCTCTTAAACATTTTTCCTTGTATTTTTTAAAGTTGAAATCAAAACCGATATGATGATATATTAGTGCGACATGTATTTACTTAATGAAGACATTGTTATCACTGAGGACAAAATCAATACGAAATACAATCAACACATACAATTTAATCTATGAAAATCATGAACGTATTTGACAATCGTGGTAAACAGGAAACATTGACAATTCTGGTAATTAGTAATACTAATGTTCAAAATCCAGAAAAATGTTGAAGTATACAAATAAAATACTCAAGATCACGCAACCCAAATGTACAGGAAATATGAACCTTCACAAACAATGGAGGTTGAATATGAAAGCAGAAAGCCTTCTGAGGCTGATGTCTTTATGATGACAACAATACTTTTAGTTTTCTATAGAGGATAACATGTATACTGCTGCATTCTTCAAGCAAGGTAGAGGTAAACATCCCTTTTTGTAGTGCTCCTATGTTGTGGGGAAAAATCTGTTTAGTTGAAAAGAAAAGCCAAAATGCAGGGTGCAACGTTTTAAGAAAGTAAATATTAGGGCATTTTTATGCTGTGCCGAAATAAATATTTATCAAAAACTTAACGAAAATCCTCTACATACATTTGTAGTTATCTTAATTAAAGTATAATAAAATATTAGAATTAAATGTTGCGTAATGAACCCGGTTCAACCTACCTTTTCTTTTGAAATGCCCGTTCAAAGTCGGGACAATTGAAGTCTACAATTTTCCGGTGAATTTCCAACTGCTTTGTCTTTTTGACTCATGGAATTTGGCTCTTGGCAATTCTGTTGTTAGATTTGTTATATACTCCCAGTATAAAACAAATATTTGTCTCTTCCCCTCAGTTCTCAGTTCTCATGACGGTTGTAAAAAAGAACGGACTGTTTTAATTTGGTCAATTGACGAATTTAGTATAATAGTCAACCTCTAAAACTGATTAAATGACTTAAATATAAAATGGGGGAAATTACAAAATTACAGAACAGAGTGGTCAAGAGCCGAAGTCCACGAGACAAAAAGACAAATCAGGTGGAAACCACCGGCAAAATTGTCGACCGCAATTGTCCCGACTTGGTACTGGCATTTCACAAGAAATTGTGGGTTAAACCGGTTTTATGGTGCACCAAACCTCTCCTTCCACTGCGGTAGTGTCCTGAGTTTACATATAACTGAGTTATCAGATATATACATAGCGCAATTCAAGAAGAAATGTTCCTCATTATCCAAAACTTAACATCTTTTACATAATCTCTAATAATATCTACGAGTTTTCCATTTACAACCCATTGTCATTCATTCTAAATTTTGTTGTAAGCTATCACAACAATTATGATATACTGTTAATCCATTTCAGATTTTGTGATATAACACTTAAAGATTCACAAGGGGCACATGTGCCGTTAACGCCTACCATGCCAGTCAATTCTAATGGGTATGTATAAGCCTACATGCAACAACTTAAAGGTAGAGGAAAAAGACACTTTTATTACATTACTGAAAAGTTGTTGTTGTATGGAAGTTTAGAAGCGCAAGATTGGTGATGTTTCTTGATAAGTATCAAATGAGAACCTCATTGCAGATTGTTGCACCTTCATTTGACTTATCTTAACAATTCATGATTACAGAATTTCTCACACTGAATGCAGTAAATGCTCTTTGTATCCATTGTCTTTAACATGGCCTCATATAAGTACCTATTAATCTTTGATCTGTTATATTGTTATTATGAACATTATTTTTCTTCCCTTTTTACCCTTTTTTAGTTGATGCAGATCCTGAGTTAAGCTCAAATTTATCGACCTTCATACATTCAGATAATTCAGTATTATCAACCACATGCAGATTCTTTAATGGTAATTAATGTCCAATTTACTGTGATTGTACTTGAAAGTAGAAAGTTGATTAATGAAAATGTTTTAATTTTTTTTACCAACTAAAATATTTAAGCTGAAAGGCATGCCCATAAATTAAAATCGATTTTCTGAATTATCTATGTTTGAAAAATATTGTCATTTGAAATTTGTTTGCACATGGCACGTCTAAAAGTCGTTATGTTCTTTTTCATATTCAGTAACGATTATCATATCGCTTGATTTATATATCTAAACGCCATTTAGGAAACACCAAACCCTTAAACGTAACACAGAGTACATAGAAGTATTTATGACTTTTTTTATACAGATTCGTTAGTTTGGATTTTTTCCATTTGGCTTCGTTTATACTTGTATTGGTTGGATATATACTATTTAGGGAAACGAATATTCAGAAACCTGGATTTACCCCAAAAATCAATCATTTTTACAGTTGGTTGCATATATACCCTCTAACAAAGTTAGGGGACGACCATTTGATTTTCAGGGAGAGAACTTGGCGATTTTGCCTAAACAATTTATTTATTTTCACGAAAATCGCGAACAAATCATTTATTTTCACCAAATATCACATCAAATTATTCGCTTGTATTTGCAAAAAAAATATATGTTCTAAAATTAAAACTTATTTATTTATTTCCATGTCTCAAGTAGGATTAGAATATATATTTTCACTGCACAAAGATTAAATTATTTATTTACAAAATCGCCCAGTCCCCTCCCTGAAAATCAAATAGTCGTCCCCTTAACCAAGAATACAATTCAATGGATACTCTAGAAATTTCTATAGAAAAACTCCAAAAGCAGTTATGGTCAAGACCTGATCAGGTTTTGCCCTATAAGCGGTTATAGGAAAGTGCTGCTGTTATATATAGGTCAAGAATAAATTCACAGCATTGTTTTTAAATCTTTACTTCTGGTTTTTGTTGGCGAAAATATTGATCAGCTCCTAAATGCTTTAGACCATAAATGAATTAAAACAATTTTTCCTATTGACAGTATTTGGCATTGCACAATATCATGTTCTTCTTTCATAATTGATGATGGTGTTTTACGAAATCTATTTAGAAGTATTTCAATTGAAGTTTCACATGTAAGAAGGCTTGATATCATAGTCAACGGAAATTGTGTCCTTAGCTAGATGTCGGTAACTGCGGGCATTTATCAGGACATTACCCATGTGTATTGTCTTTATGTTTTATGTACTTCATTCTGAAGGTAATCGTCTTGATCCGTTGGACTTTTTCCTAGTTTGATTTTAACTGTGAGTCTTTTTATGTAGTTAAATTGTTAGCCATTCACCTCACATAGGGGGTAGGGTTTGGATCCAACAAAACAAGTTTAACCCCACCGCAATTTTTAAGCCTGTCCAGAGTCAGGAATATGTTGGTCACTTCGGTCAGGTGACATCTCTCATGGTTATATAAATTCTCCAATAACTTCATGGCTTTCGAATTAAAATGGTCGAAAAAGTACTCGTTATGTTATCGATGTCCTCAGTAATGATACTTTCTATATGTTGACCAAAATATCTAACAAAAAGAATTTTTCTGTTTTTGATTTGGTGTATTTGCTTACAATGATAGAATTTCTATTAATTAAAATGAAAAATGAATATGACAATAGTGACATTTTTATATGATATGGTATGTACCTACAATATTAAAACTTTTAGTAATTGGCGTAGTAGACCCGGGGAATCCAAAAACTCTTCAACACAGTAAATTTTCTTGAAATTTGTAGTATGATGAATAAAAGGATATGGAGTAAATGCACATGAGACAAAGTCTCTACAAATACATGGTAAAAAACAAGCAAAGAAACAACGCTTTTATTGTTGTTCTTCATCTTGAAGTCACCATGAGGCCTTCAACAATGAGCTTTGCTCATACCTCATAGTTACTTCAACACGGCATATGTATGAAACAATAATGTACTAATATATTTCTAGAAAGCATTTTGAATACCTTCACCGTAAGATTTTTGATTTCATCATCCCTATCTTAGGAGTATTAAATTCTGTTCATAAATCATCATGAAGCGTATACTTATGTATCGTATATGTGTAAGAATTGACATAAAAAAACTATAAATTTGTCAAACTTCTTCATAGAAACAAATAGACCTAAATATAAGAGAATAATGATCATATGCATGAATTAAGTGTTGATTTGCGGTAAGAAAAAAAAAAAAAAACAAAACAAAAAAACAAAACAAAACAAAACAAAAAACTGGGAAATTAAAGGTCTTATATCAATATTTTATAAAAAAAAATCACCGTATCGTTTTTTTTCAAAATTTAAGGAAAACGGCAGAAAAAGTCGTAATGTTCCTTAATTCTGAATGTCAAGACGAGAGAATTACTTGCCTTTCCAAAAATCTGACTTTCATTTATTTTAATATTGTTAAGATTCCATTCAAAAAGAATAAAAAAAGATAGCAGGAAACACCTACAATGGCCGAAAAACATAGTCACATGCCACAAAGTAACAAAAACTGCACAAGAAAAAACCACAATAAAAATACCAAAGACAAAGGTGAACGACAGGAACTTGGGACAGCCGGACCTGGTACCGGCTTACCCAAACCATTCCCTTTTCTGTCCCGTTTCCCTACAGTATAATAAACATACGAATAAAACCCGAAATAATGATACATTATATTGTAACTCAATATATATAACAAAAGGAACATTTTTTGTATTCGAAATGATATAAATGACCACAAAGAACAAACCTCAAGTGACAAAAAAAAAAAAAAAAAAAAAAAAACAAANTTGGTACTAAATTTGGTCTCCTGCTTCGATATTTCTGGTTATTAGTTCTAATTTTCTGACTAATTTTTGAATTGTGGATTTCCATATTATTTGGTTTAACTCTTGCTGATGCTAGATGACTCCTTAAAAACTCGTGTACAGCATAAAAAAATTTACTGTTCATTATGCAACTTGAGTATTTTTGTATATTTCAACATCTTTTGAAAGACACACAACATTTAGACTGTCTAAATAGAAGAAAAATGATAAAAATGAAAAAGAATTTTCAATCAATTACGATTACCGAAAAAGGATGAACAAGGACTAAAAGATTCTAGTTTTCAAGTTTTTTTTATTATGCACATCACAATATTTCTGATATGAAGGAGTTGGAAGATCTCTTTTGATGCCTTATGGACTGTGGTCTTTGAATTTAGAATGTTAATCGTTCAACTAAATGCGAGACAAAATTTTCATTAAGAGATTATCCCCAACAGTGATATCAAACTTAATACGTATTGATTTATGGCACAAACATAAGTAAGAAATGTTGATGTCACAAGAAGCACAGTAAATGGACTAAGTATCTTCTAAATAAAAGGTAACAGTCGATGAGATTAATTTCCTCCCGACATTGATTAATCACCAGCCCCTCTAATTACTTTACAAAAACAGGATCGTCAATCAACTTTGTCCATCTTTATTGCATTATACTACTCTTGGAAAATATCAAATCTATTCTCTTGAATATACCTAGCTTTTATAACCTTTTAACAGTGATAGAATAGCTAAATTATTTTGGAATTACGTAAAGAAGGAATCAAATAAAGACTAATGGAGTATGTAAATGCTTAACGAGGTTTCTTCGGGTTGAATACTCGCTTCTCTGGATACAGAATACACATTTGACAGGATAAAAACTGTTTTACGAGCATTATATGGACTATTCACCAGACTCCGTTACTATGAAATTGAACCTTTAATGGCTATTACGGGACAGTCGAATATGATCACTCTAAAAATTAAAAGCAAGTGTAATAGCGCAGCCAACACGTGCAAAGCCTTAATACTAGGACAAAAGTTTATTAAGTCATATGGCGGGAATGCACTATGAACGAAACATTGGCTCGGTATTGCTTTAATCATTCAAGGATGTTTGCTAGTCATGTTTTGGTATTTCTTTTAGATTTTTGGACTTCTGTGACTTTATCCATTCAAAATATTATAATATTTTGCCCACGAACCTCTTATTTTATTTGATACATCTTTATGAGCATTGTGACAGAATCTTATTTTTGACTTTTTCTCTTACTGATAAGCATTGCCTATGTTCAACCTTCGAAGAATTTAGACCGCATTAGTTTCCCGCCAAATATTTTAATCACTTATTATAAAAACGAAATCGGTAAATTATAATTTTTTATCGCTGAAATTGTTCTTTTCAGTTTTCTAACAAAAATACAATTTATCTGATATCCTATTATTTTCCAAGACACCAACAAACATCATTAAATTCATCAGACGAAAGTACTAATATTGGCCTTTTATTCTTTGTTTTCAGACTTCCATACAAAGTAGTCGTCAGAAATACATCACAAGGTTCAGGTAAATACAGGAAAAATAACTAGGTATCAACGTTAAATATTTGTATGAGTAACAAGGGTCTTCCCGAACAAGTCAATTAAGTGTATTTCGGTGCTGAATGCAAAACTTAGATACATTCTGTACAACATTAATGACTTTCTTAATCGAAATCACACATTTCTGCTCTTCTGTTTAAAACTCTCCAATATATCCCAGGGATACTCCAATAAATCCCAGGGATATTTTCAATAGGACCTCAATTTTTACGAACTGCTGGTTGCATCCCTCTTTAAAAGAACTTGAATCAAAAGAAACCGCAGATTAAAGACTCGACCTAGCCATTTCTAATACAAACATATTCCCCGTTTCCCTTCTTTTTAAATTAAAAGTTGTATTGAATTGTAGGCTATATTTTTGAACTGCTTTTGAATATATATTTTTGAGATAAAATAGACATGATCATATACAATATCTATAAGTATGAAACATATTTCATCGACGCAGTAATATCGTTCATGTTGTGAACGAACCACTGATACAAAAACCCAAAAGTCCAACAAACAAATACCATGGGTTAAAATTTGCTAGGTTAGACAACTTCAGACTGGTTCTAGGAACAAATTATAGCAAATTTTATGGATAAGACAGTTTAATAACAAAATACCTAAGTTACTGTTAATTTAGTTTCTGCATATGCGCTTTTTGACAACTTTTGTCACTTCAGTGCAGATCAAGTCAAAACATTTGGAAATCAATATACCGAAAAGTGTATAAAACATGACAGTGAACAAATTACCATTAGAATCCAAACTAGTTTAAGAAATCTGGTAGGTAGGACAGGTCAGTTCTTGGAATAAAACAAAATATATGGTATAGTTGACCAGGATTAAAAAGTAAAACACACAAAAAATTTACAAATTAAAAAACATCTAAGAATGACAAAAATGGGAAAGAAGGGATGATTGCCTAACGTTTCGGCCAAATAGCCTTCGACTAGGGGACTACCGAGCTGAAGACTACTTCTTTGGATAAAGTGACGATACAGTATATCATTCTGTTAGATATGACAATTTAAACTATTCTAAGAATGAGAATTGACCATGCATTCACGCCGGAAGCTCTCTCATTATTTTTTTATTACATTTTGTCTTCACAGAACTAGTAATTGTCATGTTAACTAATCTCTACAATAAGGTTTGAATAAAAATGTTTGGTGAAGATTAATTACAGATTGCTGTTTTGTATGATTTATTTCAACTAATTGTTTAATTTCATTTTTTTGTGTGATTACAATAATTGGTTTAATTTCAGTTTGTTTGTTATGTTTTTACAGGTGACAATGAAGTAATTGCTCAGGTTTTGTCCTCTGTAGCAGAACAGTTTAACAGGTAAATACTAAAATTTACATGTTCACTTTCGTGTGTCATTTTTGATATATTTGGTGTTTTTACCTCTCTTAACTTACATTTTGTTAACTGAATGCTGGTCTTATAACAGTTTGTTCATACATGTACCGTGTTATTGCATTGTTTTACAGTCCTTCAAGTGTAACCACAGATCAATAATATTGGCAATTGTGCTACCAATCCTACAATGTTGTTAAAAAACTGTAAAATTGATTTCATAATTGAAAGTTGCTACTCACTTTTTATAATCATCTTTTGTTTGGTTGTTGATTGATTTATTTTCTTATAAACAAAAAATCCTATATAGGGGAAATTTCTGCATTTGCCTTTGCTTACAGTTTGTATGGTTTATATGTAAATATGAACAAAAATATAAGCAAATGATATTTAATCGGACACATTTTTATATGCCAATCAAGATTTGATCACCCATATCATTTTGACAGAAAAAAGTAAAAACTGCTGTTTTATTAATGGGACAAAATATTTTGATATCTATTACCTCCCCTGGTCAATTGGTTATCTCCCATGACCGAATTACTGATTTTATGTTCTATACCAAAACAATACTTAGAATGAATTACAGTGTCTCTAAAAGTACATAAAATGACAGTAAGTAATAATACTTACTGATTATGCACGACAAAACTAAATTTTTTACTGTTTTAAAATTTGCTTGAAATGATCAAAAACATAGATTGCCTTCTGTATAAGTAATTAACAAATTTGTAATAGCTCACACTATCTCAACCTTTATCATCTAACACCATTGTTCCTGAGGTAAGTATCAACTGTTAAAACTTTTCAACCATTGGCAATATCTGTGTCGTCAAACCACAATAGCCAATAAATATAGTCTAAGGTAACACTTGAAGGACTCTTATTGTCTCTTGCTGTAATATATACACTATCAGGGAGTGTATACCTTTTCGCTTATTGCATGAAGAGTCCTTAGACTTTATGTATGAAAATGATCGGACGAGAAACGGATTAATTTGTCTTTATACCGAACATAAATTTGTACTTTGTTTTGATTTCACGGTAACACATACAAGGTTAGAATGTTTGTTTCCTTTTTTGGCTAACCATAAAACCGGTTGAACATATCATTTCTTTTGAAATGCCTGTACCAAGTCAGGACCATTGCATGCGACAATGTTACCGGTAGTTTCCACCTGATTTGTTTTTTGTCTCATTGTTCTATAATTTTGTTATTACCCCCATTTTAAATATGTCCTATGTATTTATAAAGTTCACGTAAACCGTACCTATCTATACCAGCAATATCTGTCTTTAGCTTTGTATATCTGAGCCTGAACTCGTGATAGTTTAATTTTGAAAAAAAAAATATTTCAAGTCAGTCATTCGGAGTCAAAAGATCAAGGTATTACTACTCACACACATTTGTTGTGCACGTAGACTAACAGGCTCGGAAATCTTGTCAGTCAGTTTTCTCTGAAGGAATTGAAAAAATCAGACAGTCAGTCAGATTTTTGTCGGTAAATACCTTTAGAGAGATGATTTTCATAAGTTCTGTAATTACTTTCAGTTACCTTTTACATGTTCGCAGAAAAAAACTTACACCGGGAAACAAAGAAGTGGATAGAAAATAATCATTCAAGACAAAATATGTTCGTTATTTCTAAGAATGAAAATCACATTTGTTATAATAGAAATGTAATTTTCTCATTTCTGCCGACACAATGTGAATGTAAAAACCCAAGGAAAGAGAAATGGCATGTCAAATAAGATTGATGAATAAATCTAAAGCTTAAGGTTTCTATAATGATATCGACAAATTTATCAAATGATCATTATTGACAGTACAATTTGTGTACAAAAACAGGCAAGAACAGAAGAGAAAGAGAAAAAAAGGTCTACATAAAAGGCAAAATTATCCTGTTTGTCTTACATGTTTTTAGATTCCAATAAAAGTATCGCAGCTTAAATAATTATAGTTTCCTTCATTTTGTTTAATCTCCCCGTTATGAAATAATTTCAGATAAGTGAGTTTTTGTATGGTTTTTCACTGTACCTTAATTTACATCCATGAAAAAAAAATAATTATAATAAAATGGAAAAGTAGGGAGGTATGCGTGTCAGTGTTACATCTCCAGGTCTTACAATAATAATGTCAATATTTGAATCCGAGAATATTACATCATATCTTCCAAAACGGGGATATTGATCATGTTTAATTTAGAATAAAAAATTGATTAACTTAAGTTGTTTTTCATGCACAAAATACTGTTTTTGTAACTCGATAGAACTTTCTAGTAACTTGCACACTGTTAAATTGCCTTCATAATTTTGGGATGTATCACGATAATGTAAATCAACTGCTGGTATAAAGTAAATTGGATATATGATATATCAACATCGATTTGATACTGTAAACAAACAGGTAGAAGAGTATACTCAAGTCTCTTTTCTTATTCTCGCTTTTTTGTTACGGTACTGAAATATGTAGTCGTTAAAGGAAAAATAGTTTAATTTTTTTTTCAGAATGTTTCGTGTTGAAACATATCCTCATAGACAGTTTTCTTGCACATCTAATTTATCTTCTCAAGTTTTGCATGAATTGCTCTTATGATAATAATAAAAAACACTACCAATTTTACAATTATAATGAAGTGGAGAATTGAGCTTCTTTAGAATTTGCGTAGGTCACAATCGACGTCCAAGTATTAAAAGATAGAATATGTGTATTTTTGCGAGGGTTTATACAATATAAGAGCTAAGAAATAATTGTATTTAATTTTTTTAAAAGGACTGAAACCAGCTCTGTAGTGTCTAAACTTCATTTTTACACTATTTTGCATTTTTTATTATCAGTTTAAGCTTCCGTTCCCAAGTTATAACAGAACAGGGAACGTGAGTTGTACTTACACTCGTCGTAATGTCGTGTTAGTACGACATGAAATATCACAAGATATTCCATGTTTGTCTGTTGTTCTGTTTACAGTTTAGTTACAGATTGGAACAATGGTTGTGTTAGAATTGTCTGACATAACCACACGTCTATCACTATGTTATTTTGTTCAGTTTTTAAGTTTTATTTCTGTATTGTGTTACATGCTTTAAGTTGTAGCTTTTGCTTATTTTCCCCGCAGCTGGAGATAGAGGAAGCATGAAGTATACAATGCTATAAAGGACCGATTGTGACCTTTCTGCAAAGCCCAGTCAAATTATTTAAGAATTCACTCGATTTTAAAGTTTCATTAGCTTACTGAAGTCATTTTTAATGCATAAAACACGTTTTGTTTCAGTTTATACCTGCATGATTATCACTTATACGTATTATTGTGCATGTTTTCACTTGTTGGTACAGCGAACATTGTAACAAAACAAGCGCCGAAATTTAACAAATGCTAATGGTGCTATAACTTGTCAATCATGGCATGACCAGAGATTAGTGCTATTGTGAAGATGACGGATCCGAAGGACAATGTATAAATATGTAAAGAAAATACAATAAATTTTATCCAAATGCTATTTTATCTGATTGCATGTTTGACAATAAAAACTTAAAGTCTATATGCCTGTTTAACTTTTGAAATTCCGTCTCCCACAGTGCGCATTTTTTGCATTGTAATTTAATATCATACATATCACTTCACAAGTGTTAATAACAAATGCATTGATTATTTTTTTATTATGAGACAGCGAAAAGTTCACCTGAAAAATCGAACATTAATTAGATGTTTTGATGAAATTTAAAAAAAAATGAAATTCAAGGAAAAGTTTATCAGTCTAAATACTGTTGGAATATTGGCCTTTTTTTCATTTAATTTTAACATCATAAAAAATGATTGAGAAATAAAGGCTGACTCAAGTACTCTTAACTCCATATTCTTACATACTTTATTGCCTTTTAAAATAGAAGCTTGGAAAGACTTAATTCTTTTATTTGTTACAAAAAAGCAAATTATTATTATTCTTATATTCATTTGTTTTTATACACTTAAAGAAACATTTTGTGCAATGGCAATAATTTAACATTGAGGTATCCAAAACATTTCCCTGGCTTTATGGTACTTTGGGTTTTTAATCGCAACTTATTGATGCTGCAAAAATGGCTTAATAATTGATTATCATCATTAATTATTTTTATCAAACTCGTGATTACATGATAAACATTAGTGTTGGAAAATTCATGTTCCTTGTAGATTCGAATGAGTCAAAAATGTTTAAAGAGAAGTTTTTTGTACATTTTAGGGTCTTTAAATTGGAAGATCTAAAGTCTGATATATCTACACGACTGTCATCTCTAGAACGTAAAATAGAAAGTAAGTTATGTTTTTTTTTGTATGATAATACATTTTTGTCTCGTTTTGTCTTAAACAATTGCATTGTCTATCTCAAATCATCATGTTATAGTACAAAAATACCTAGGTTGCAATAAAAACACTGTAAATTTCGTTTTGCTGTACACTTGTTTTAAGGAGTAACCTCATCAGCAACATTAGAACCAAATAAAATGGAAAACCATAATCTAAAAGTAGTCAACAAAGAAGTACTCATTACCTTTTTATACTAGTATTTGAAAATGAAATGTATATCGATACTAATATTTTAACAAATGAATACATCTCTTGTATTTATTTATTTTATATTTGTGTAAATTTTGACGAAGAAATAATTTTGAATTTTGTAAAATGTATTAGGTATGTTAGTCTCGTTCAATTTTATAACTTTTAGGTACATAAATCTAACCCGGATATTACATTTTCACGGAATTATATGACGTTTATAACAAAAATTTAAACGTCATTATCTGGAATGATCATGTGTAAGCGGGAAACTCATTCTTGAAAGCTCGGTGTCACATGACATGACTTACAGACCCTATTGTAATTATAATAAAATTGATATCTTTTGGTAATTATTATGTAGTTGATGTCTATTGGTAATATTATCAAGTTGATAATTATTGGTAATTATTTTAAGTTGATATCTCTCTGATCATCTTTTTTCAGTTGAAGGACTAAAATCAGTTGAAATTGAAAAATGCAAAAGAGACATTTCAGAAATAAAAGATCAAATATGGGCAGCACAGAAAAAGTTTGTTGATTTTAACAGAATAAGGTATATAATTTTAAATAGATGCATACCATAAAAATAATTTCCAACCCAAATTCTTAACATATGGACGTTTATGCGAGCCCAATGTAAATTAAAATTATCGCTGTTACCAGTAATAGAGCCAAATTCTCTCACACAGAGTCGATGTGTCAGCTTTTATAATAAATCTGTAGTTGTCTGCTATAGACTTTACATGACAGTATCTGTAATACTTTAGGGCAATCGAATATAAGAAGGCAGTTTACAAATTCCAGTTTCCAAACAAAAAAAAAGACTGACATATACATCGAACAAAGAATTTATTGTAATTATCATTATTTCTGAAACTGCTGAACCCCACATGAACAACATCTGTTCAAAGTATTACTCGGGTTGTTGCATGTTTAGCATCAACCAAAATTACCGATAGCTCAGGCTATGGTTTAACATGGACCCCTTATAAAACATGTAAATATATATTTTGGATTTCCCCCTATTTTGAAATATACCATTATGGCTGTCTATCTAAAACACAGGTCATAAGTTTTTACTGCACCAGTTTAAGGCATATTAATTTGAAAAATAGTCATCTTTGAGAAACGCTTATATATAAGTTTACAGTCTCAAGTATTTAAATGCATTTAAATAGATATGAGAGTGACCGAAAAGTATCATGTGTTTTACGTGTAAGCTATACAATTTTATCATATTGGACTCTAGAAATGATTCTTTAGTTTTTTTTTCATGTGGTCAGGGTTTTACCCATCTTCTACATGTAACAGTATGACTACGGAAGAGAAGGTAAAAAACCTGGTTACCTATAGACATTATATATAATGTATATGCCTTGTCCGAATTATCAAAACATGTCAAAAAGGGGCGCATCAAATATTGGACTTAATAGAATCTATCTATCTAACCATCTGAACGACTTAACTCACAGTATATTTGAAAATGCAGAAGGGATATTTAACTTCTTGTTGTAAATTTAAAATATTTTATGTTTTGAAAAGACAAACTAGGGACTTAAAGACTAAGCCTGAATCGCTCATCTGACAAAATACTTCTAATCCATGCATTCTCTGATGGCTGAAAATGATATTTTCCAGTAGGGTATATGCAACTGGCAAGGCATGTTTTGTCCGATATAGTTGAAATGAAAAAAATTTGTAAAGAATTTTTCATACACCATTGCTTTATAGTTTGTTCAAATTTGTTTTACTAGTTTAAGAAGAGATAATAAAAAAGTTTTTTTCTTTATCCCCAAATGTTAAATTATAAACAATCCTAGCAGAAGTGAAAGGTTATTGGACGACAAAAGTACGACGAACTTGACGTGATGTCTATCGCACAATCTGACCTTTGGTCGGATGAGCCAAAAGCCGGCAGATTACTTTTAGGCTAATATGTTATTGTTTTATTTTCTTTTACGTACGAAATTGATCACAATTTAATTTTTATTTATTATACGATTAAATGTTTGACAAAGTAAATATCTGAGATAACAATGCTTTAGATTTAAATATGGTTTCCAGTAAATCGATTTGAATCCACATGCAAAACCATGTAATCGGTCTGCAAGTTTATTGATTAGATACTTTTACTTTTGTGTACAAATTTTACAAACTGCTTAACGATATTGTTAGGATATGAAATAGAGGAGCAAAATAATCATTAATGTTGGTTAAAATGTTAAAACCAGTCAATATCTATACAACTATCATTATATATAATACCGGTATGTTTTGTTTGTATTCGTAATGTCAAAATGGTAACTGTCCATGTGATAAATGCGGAATTTTCCTGTCAAAATTTTGAAGTAATTGATTTGAGATATAAATTTTCCTGGTTTTCATCAAATTATTGTGAACTCTTGCCCGTATAAGATCGATTTGTAATTGAATGGAACTGACAAGTACACGGGAAGTAGTCTTATTTAAGTTGTCAATGGCAGTCCTTATTATTTTCACAATTAAATGGTACGGTTATTTTGCAATTAAAAGTAAAACAAGCACAAATTGTACAATTTGAAGTAAAAAAGGGAAAGGGAGGGACTTGAAAGGAAAATGCTTAGATTTTCCATCTACTACTTTTGGTCGAATTCGAAGGAAACAAACATTACACACTTCCACTTACTGACACTGATCCTGAATAACCGAGATATTTATTTTAGAAAATCCATTTGTTCTTAAACCTTAAGAAAAAGACAACTCTTTTAGAATATAATAGATAGATATCAATGAGTATTCAAAATAGGCCTTTGTTTCATTCATACCAAATTGACAGGAAGATCCAAGAAAATTAATAATCGTTTGTTCAGGGTAGCATGTTTGTAACAGGGCAGTGACATGCATGTCCTGTTTGCTGTGATTGACCTGTCAAAATGATTACCAACTTGTTTATGTTTTAATACTCGATCACACAATGTCCGAAAATTCGCAATTGCAATGCATTTACAAGATTTGAATGCACAGCATATACAATATACAATATTGCATTGAGATTTTCAATTTGTTACAATTTAGCTTGCAGAATGTTCAAACCTCAACAAGCCTTTTTACACGAAAAAATGTTTTAATGAAGATATTATATCTAAAAATGCATGTCGAAAAACCGAAAAAGACCTTTTCAAACCCGATACGTTCAGAGTATGCCATAGTCTGTTTCTTGTAACAGTATTTATTTGTGATAAAATAGATAACAGGAAACATCTGACAACTACAATTCCATGCTACAATCTGCCAGGGAATTACACAGGAAAAACACTAATAAGACAAAAGACAAACATAAACAACAGTAGGAACTCTGGACAACCGGACTTCGTATCGGCACTAGGAAAAGCCAGCGGTAGGGTTAAACCGATTGATGGATATCAAAACCTCAACTTTATTTGTCCCGTTTCCGTATAATAAAATAAATATAAGAATAAAGCCCAGTACAGGTAGACTACATGACCACAACCCTGAAAGGAAAGAAAATGACAATTCGTCATTTTGATAGATGTGGTAAGAGGTGCTCGTCGCTAATCTGCCGGCTAGGTCAAGGAGCGTTGTAGGCCGTGTGCTAAATTGTAAGGTCTGTAAGGTCGCTAGATCTCAAAAACTTATTTAATGGATGCAAGCAGAATATCATGTCGACATCCTCTATTACGTAAAGAATGTATGTTACATCCCAGCTTTTTTGGATTGATTTTTGGTCAATTTCTGGCATTTTAAAATTTTTTTCGTAAAAACGAGGATTATAGATGTACTTAAAAAAGCTGTTTGTGAGTAACGCCATCTTAAGATATTTAATGTTCATATCTATTGTAAAAACTATTCAAGTTGCAAAATAAACAGTAAATTTAGTTATGATGTACAGGAGTTTAAGGTGTAACCTCTCATCAATTGCATTAAAATCAAATAATATGGAAAGCCATATGCCAAAAGTTGTCCAAAAGAAGTACTCATTACAAAAAATATCGAAAAAGTAGGCTAAATCCAGTACCAAAGACATCCACCGAGAGCCTCAGTATTTCGAAGGGGTTAGAATTTTGATAAAAACAGTAAACTTCTATAAAACACAAGGTAATTTTTCATGTCTGCCTATTGGACCGTTGAATACCCTTGGTGACCTCTGATTGGAAATGTGGGTAGAGAATTGATAAAACACTCTTTATTTTCGTCATTTCAATAATATTACGTCGATGTCATATGGTGGACTTGAGAACAAACTTTTGTTATATCCTCTCCACGAAAAGTGTCAACTTAGAAAAATGTGCGTTTATGCAATAAAGAAACGTTATTATTAATTTATTCAAACTTTATTTGATTTGCCTGAGAGCACGTGTCATAGATAGGTTTTATTTTTGTGAAGACAAACTGTGTGCATATATTCACACTCATCATCATAACACATTAGTTTTGTAGCTGCACGTACAGTAGATTCCTTCTTCTTTTTTTTTTGTTTTGCTTTTTTTCTGAATTTAAACTAGTTAGAGATACCCTTTATTTTTCTAAATATTGTTTCTGTTTCATTTTTTTAAAATAATTTTTACTATTTTTTAATGCATGCCTTAACAAAATTTCAACCATCCCATCTAAGCGCCTTTTAATGACATAAGGATTTTCAGAAGGAAAAGTTCAACAAAATCTGAAATATTTTGGTATGATTTTAAGCAGTGACACAGTTTTAAAAAATAATTTACAATTTATGAGTATTCTGTCCCCAATGATCCATCCTTTTAACTAATCTATTTCGTGCTGAAGAATTAGAAATTCTGAAAATTTATATTTCATCCGAAAAGTAGAAAATAATATCAAATGTAAATTTATCGCGACAAATAATTGCAGCTTAAAATCTGACACCTAGACAAATTGTGCAACATACAAGCAAATTGAATTTGAGAATCTCTGTCTTTTAACAGTATGAAAAGCTTTTGAGACTATTAGACAGAAAAACGAAAATTTTACTCATACATAGTATCACATTACATTGGTTGTTACTTCTTGCTATATTGATAAAGAATCACGAATAATCTGTTTTGTAAGAAAAAGAAGGGAAACGGGGAATGTGTCAAAGAGACAACGACCCTAAGGGGAGCAATAACAACTCAAAGCCACCATAAGATCTTCAATGAACGGTGAGGAAACCCCACACCCAACGGTAGGTCGGAGTTGGCCCCTAAATAAAAGAGTAATCAAGTTCAGCGAAANAAGCATCTTCCTAGACTCCGATAGACATAAAGTGAACTAACTAGAAAACAGACAAGACACACAAAGGCTTAATAAATTTCCTGACTTAGGACAGGCGCAAACCTGCTGCGGCGGGGTTAAACTAGTTTTATTTGGCCCAAACCTTCCCCCTATAGCCAATGTGATAAATAAAAAAACGATCGTAACAACAGTAAAATTCAGTAGAATTGTGTGCGTTTTGTATGTGTTTATTGTTTGTATTTATGTTCTGTATGTGTTTATTGTTTGTATTTATGTTTTGTATGTGTTAGTTGTCCTGTGTTTATGTTATGTATTCTGTGTTGTTGTTTTGTAGTATTTTATGTTTTTTTTTTATTATTTAGTTTTCATTTCATTCATCATCATCTTTGACTTGCAGACCACTCGTTTATGGATATGGTATTGATCCTTTTTACAGCTCTATGAGTGATGAGACCAAAATAAGCCTGAAAAGGGACGTACCAGCGTATCCAAAGGTAATAGTTCGGAATTTGGATGGAAATTCGTGAATGATAAATAATTTGTACCTTTATAAAATGTTCTTTTATACAGTTTCAGAGCGCATTGGGGCTGACTTATTATTTGTACTATTGTCTGTTGCTTAGTCAAATAAAAATTTGCAGAATTCTGAATTCAACGATTGCTATATCGGTTTGACATATGCATTATGAACAACTATGTCTACTTGATTGGTCCCCAAGGGAATTGTTAATGATATAATTGAATATGGGTAAAAAGGGCAAAGGAAAGTGATAGTTGCCATATCACACGGCCAAGTTACGGCATACCAAATAACATATATAAATACACAAAGTCGTACAGAATTAAGATCGTCAGGTTTTGTATAATTTGTCAAAGAAATAATCAGAATTACCAAATATTGAAAGCAAATCCTGTTTCTGTAGATTAACATTTCGACAATTTATGTTTCTACAATGAAGATATTTTTAATAACATCAGGTATGTTAATTTTGTGAAATCTTAGAACTACATAAAGTTACCTTGATAATATAATAAGCTTCTACCTGTGTTAAAACAATATTGAAATTTAGTATAATCTATATTATATTCATTAATCTTAAAAAATAACATTGTATTGGTTTGTGTTCGCTTAATCTTCGTTTTGTCCCTATTTGTGATAACCATTTGAAATTGTTACATGTATGACTGCAAGTTTTGTCCGTTTTGTTAATAAAATGAATTCAGATAATCTGCTTCTATTTGGGAAAATTGTTTCAAACTTTCATGCAATTTATACTTTATTACACACAGTACACATTATCCCAAGAGACGATAGATTATCTGAAACAGCCAACATTTGACATATGGCACTGGGAACCAAATGAGGTAAGTGAATAAAATTAATCATTTTTGATTGATTATCTATTTTGCGGCAATCGAATATTGCTTGGCAACAATAATCTTTAATTTCCTACATGTCTGAAAATGGTTCATTATCGGCTTTACTTAATTGTACCATACAGAACTAGCTAAATTGTACTTGATCTTGAAAATTGAGATAACAGTTCAAATATGTATAGTTTGAAAATAAATTAACTAAACTTTAAGATTTTTTTTCGTCAATTTTGAATATCAAAGTGGTGATAACATAATAAAAAACATCACTTATTGTCCTATAAAAAATTAATTCAGGAACATGAGATAAAAAAAAAGATTAAAAATTTTGAAACTATTGCCAAAACTTCTTAGGATGGTGATTATTAATTGAAATGTTGTATATTACAGATGCTAAGCCTGATGGAACACATGTTCCACGAGCTGGGACTTGTAGCAGAGTTCAATATAAATCCTATCACACTAAAGAGATGGATAGTAAGTCGAGATTTTATTTTGTTGTCAGGACAGCACAAACGATGAAATTATATTCAACACAGGGATATCTGATAAGTTGATCAACATGATTCATGTACAAATAAAGGGATATGGAGTAAATGTACATGAGGCAAATCCCTATAAATATTTAGTAAGATTGAGCAAATGGAACAACGCTTCAATTGTTGTACTTCGTCTTGAAGTCATGTACATTAGTGGAGCTGTTGATATGGGGTGAATAGTATTAAGATATGATGTCAAAATCTTAAAACAAAGGAAAAGACTAAAACTAAGTACTATCATACTAGCTCTAGATGATATTATTTGAGATGTGTCCAGAGGAATGGTGATGCTACTTCATTCTTTCGGCTTTTCGTTCCATCAAATTTTAGCTCACCTGGCCAAGCCAGAATAATTTTTTGCCACCAATTGACGATCGTCGTCCGGCGGGCGTAAACTCTTCAATCAAATGTCTTCTCTTAAACCACTGTCAAATTACAACCAAACTTGGTCATAGTAGTCCTTCGGTTGTGCCTTTTAAAACTTATTTTTGGCAGGTCCAGATTCCAAAAACATGCCAGTGAAAACGCAAAGTTCTTTTCTCTGAAAGTACTAGTCAGATTGAAGCCAAATTTAGTCAATATGGTTCTTAGATTATCCCCTCAAAAAGGTATTCGGTAGGTTCGTACCTCATCCAAGTTAGGGAATAATTGATACTTGACCATATAGAAAACGCATTTGAAGATGTTTCAGAAACTACTATTCCAATTGCAACCAAGCTCAATGTCATTGGACCTTCAATATCTTTACATTAAAGATATTAAATAACCCCTTAATGCTTTGTTTTTGGTCGATTTAATCTGGGGACGGGATGTTGTCTCCTTAACATTTACCCCATTTCCTGTCTCTTTTATATTCAACGATCTTCTTCTAAAAATTTTCTACATATACATCGTAGAAACAAGCAAAGGAACAACGCTTTTATTGTTTTTCTTCTTGAAGTCACTATGAGACCATCGAACAATACTTACTGACAATGGATGGTCCCTCTAAAAAAGGTTGCCGGCAGGTCCGTACTTATCCAAGATGATCAGCAGTAAGGAACGTAGTTTACATTGGACCCAATTCTCTGAAAGCATGAATCCAGTTGGAACCAAACTTAATCACAACAATATTGGATGGTTCCTTCAATACTTATAAACTAATGTCTGGCAGGAAGTCTCTATCCACTCCAAAGAATCTACCTCCGGGGAACATTAGAATGCCTTTCACCAAAAGGTGATCGATACAGGCCTTTGTAAGCCTCTTCTTTATTGTTTGAAGAATTTAGCATTTTATTTTTACACTCTATATGCTGTTACCCTCGTCAATAGCTATTTTCTTTTAACTTTATAAATATACGGCTTCTCAACACACACTCTTTTTTACCTTGAAATTTACATTCGGTATAACCGAACCTTAGTTTATTAAAAAGGAAAAAAAATGGGAAAATTGTCAGTGTAATGACAACAATTCGCCGTTCCAGAAACTCAAGCATTGTGGGTATAGCGTACACCAAAATTAGTTGATTGGTCAAGAACGTCACAAACTGTAGCGTCATTGGTTGAAAATCAATTGTTCGTACACCAAAATTTAAAATACAATCACTATACCCATAACTCCCTATTTTCTGAAACGGCAAATTGATGCACTACCGGTATATCACTACATAACCTTCAACGTAATGATACAATTGTCATTTGTTAATAAAATTATTCAGGGGCTCACAATAATGAAATTTATAAACACATCTTTCAAATGCTTGACTATAACAATTAAAACCATCAGAGAAATTTCAACTATAACATAAACTGAAGGACAGATTTAAAATGATGTGATAGGGATTATCCTTGATTGAGATCCATTCTCTATCTTGGCTGGTTGATACAGATGATTAATCAGTATATTTGATAACGCCAAACTTTTGACTGATTGTACTTTTTTCAGAACATCTGTAACAAGAACATCTAATTGAGTTTGCCTCCAAAAAGAGTGCATTATTTTTTTGTATTTGTCAATGAACATACATAAACAATTTATAATTACATTTTAGCTGTGTGTGCAAGAGAACTATCGTAACAATCCATTCCACAATTTCCGACATTCATTTTGTGTGACACAGATGATGTATGGGATGATACATCTATGTCGATTATGGGACCATATGTCTAGAGAAAGTTTAGGTATATTAATGACAGCCTGTGTGTGCCACGATCTGGATCATCCAGGCTACAATAATACGTAAGTACTTATACAAATATGATATACAATGTAATAATTCCTTAAATGTTGTGCTCCTCCAACACACACTAGTATTGATGAAGAAAAGGTAACAGTGAACACTTACAATGGCCGCACATTACAATCACATGCGTAAATCTATCAGGGAACTGCACAAGAAAAACAATAAAATGACAAAAGACAAACATAGACAACGATAGGAACTCGGGATAGCCGGACTTGGTACCGGCACTAGCAACAGCTAGCGGTAGGGTTAAACAGGTTACGGGTACCCTAACCTCCCCTTTTCTTTATCCCGTTTCCCTATAGTATAATAAACATACAAATAAAACCCAATTCAGGTAGACCACTAACTCCACGACCACAATCTTGAAAAAGGGAAGATAGACAAAACATAATTTAGAAAGATGGGTCAAGCAGTGCTCGCCGCTAAAAGCTGTTTTACTTTTTTTAGACGTGCTGTGCAGAAATTAATTGATTATATCTAAGAAATCAGCATTAACTTATCCAATTGGTTTTTTATGTTATCGTGATATGTATCTCAATTTTAAATGAAATTAATCTATTTTCTTTCATTTGATTAACAATGAAGGGATATGGAGTATGTATTATATCCCATATTTATTAATTTTCAGTATGTTCCATTGCTTATTTTCGCTATGTATTTTAAGAGACTTTGTCTTATGTTCATCTAAAGTAACTTCGGCAGTTTGTTATTTACTCCATATCCCGCACTTGCTTATGAATTCATGATATGTTTAAATACATTACAGATACCAGATAAATGCACGTACAGAACTCGCCATTAGATATAATGACATTTCACCATTGGAAAATCACCACTGTGCTGTAGCTTTCA
Source organism: Modiolus philippinarum (assembly GCA_002080025.1). NCBI lineage: Eukaryota > Metazoa > Mollusca > Bivalvia > Mytilida > Modiolidae > Modiolus > Modiolus philippinarum. The sequence goes on along the minus strand of MJUU01033098.1, from coordinate 76,809 downwards.
AAATATTGTCAAATCCAGAATGTAATATCTTTGCAAATGTAGATAAAGACACATTTAAACGGATAAGATCAGTAAGTACAAGAGTAAAGAGTAGTGTTAGTCTTTGTCTTAAGATTTTTAATGATTTATGTTTTTCAGGGCAGTATATACATGTCAGACTATATATGTTTTATCCAAAAATTATTTCGAACACTTGAATTAACTTGGCAGTACTATCGTGTAAATGCAAATTAGATACAAGTTAATTAGATTGCATAGCATTCGAATTGAATTTTATTTGCATGGATGAGACATAAGTTGTCGAAATGGTCATCTTCAGAACTAATAGTCACTGAATTTTAGTATTTTGCTGTTATATTGCTACTTGATCGGGTCACTGCTAGTGGACTTATTTTTTAGTAATTGAGGAGATCAACAGTTCAATGGGACAGTTCTTAGGTGCTTGGAGGAAACTAATCGTCAGAAAAGTCACAATGCTTGAAGATTTAAATAAAAAAAAAATTCCCTCAAGAGATTGTTCTATAAGGTCTTTGATTTCTTTGGAGATTATGGAATATGATATTAATTTTTAGCTATTGGTATTGTATGTGTTTCCTGATATCGTTTATGTTTTTAATTTCGTGTTTTGATTATTATAATTCATTTTTTTTAATTTTTATCTGAACTGAAGAGATACAGGTTTTCGACAAAACTGTTACAGAAATAAAATTAATTAAGCTTCGGTATTTTGTGTTTAAACAACACCATCAGAATATCTTGTTCTCCTAATACGATGTATGCTTTTTGTATTCCGAAATCTGATTTAATTTACCAAGTCTTATAAAATATCAGACAGAATTTTTGATTTTAATATATTTAACTCATTAGTTCCAAAAATAAAATAAAATGATATGTCACCGATCATTTTTAATGTTATCAGGCTTTGAACCGTATTTTTCAGCAGCGTTTACAAAGAATATTTAAGGAACTGTGAGAACATGCTTATTTTTAAGGAATTGTGAGAACATGCTTATTTTTAGGCTTCTATATGAAATAAATATGAGATAGATTTTTTAGATTTTTTTTATATTTCACCGACTACACTACAGCTCTCTGTTGAGCTGAAAAAATCATAATGTCACCATTTGATTGAAAGAGATATTTTATGTAGCTTACACCTGAAGTCACCATTAGGCCTTCAAAATGAGCTTTGGCCATATCTTATGGTACCGATGAGTTTAAGATGACCCCTAGCACCGGTTTGATTGGAATTCATTGTCTGCATCGAGTATCGAGTCGTTTCATTAAAACTATCAGAACTGATACTATTGTTCTTAGTAACCATTTAATCTTGGACATATATCATTGCTCACACTACGGGTGATCAATGCATAACAGAAGTACTTACCCTGTCACCGCATCCGGTCACACTCATTGATGAATTTATTTGCACATTTAAATGTTACATCGCATATATTTATCTATTAAGATGATTATGAGACTTGAATATCGGTATATCTCGATTCCTTATGCCAATACGTTTAAAAGTATGAGTAATGCTCATTGTTGAAGGCCTCATGGTGACTTCAAGATGAAGAACAACAATAAAAGCATTGTTACATAGCTTGGTTTTACCATGTATTTGTAGAGATTTTGTATCATTTGCATTTACTCCATATCCCTTCATTGTTAATTTTAACATATGAATGAGTTAAAATTGGAAGACGTAATCCAGCGCTTCTGTCCATTGTCTAAAAATTACCACAGAAATATTTATTACATTTAAGCTTTGAATTTTCATTATTTATTGGGAAAAGATGAAATTGAATACAAAATCTTAAATTTTTTATATAGATTATTTCGTGAAATACTGCTGTTTCGGCAGTTTAATATCAAGAAAGTTAAGACACATTCATATGCCTGATTCGTTTATATATTATAATAATTGTTCCTATAGGGAATGACAATGTTGGTATTAGCAACTGATATGGCGCGGCATGGGGAAATAATGGACGGTTTTAAAGAAAAATTAGAACTTGGTTTCGACTTCAGCAAAAAAGACCATATGGATTCGGTAAAGCTCCTGCAGTGTTATATTTGGAAGCGCAATAATGCTTTGTATACTTGAATGGCATTTATATTCTTCTTTTAAGAAACAATTACACATATTTTTAATTTAACAATAAGGGTTTTTACTGACGAAATATGTTTGTAGACGAATTTCATTTTTCTGCATTTCGCACTGCCTTTAATTTGGTATTTGATTTGAAAAAAACAAAAAAATGTCGGCTGCATTAAATTTGTTATAAAAAGATCACAGACATTACTGGGAGGGCCATAGTGTAGACGTGTTCATTTTTAATATTTTATCCACAAGCAGCAAATGCCATTCAAGTCCCATTTGTAACTCATCCTTTTGCTCTATATATTGTTGTGTATGTTATATGTTTGTCTACAGGAAATAACTAATCTGATTCTGGCCACAGATATGGCACGCCATAAAGACATATTAGAAGACTTTAAAAGTAAACTTGACAATTTCGATTACACCAAAACAGATCATTGCCTGGCGGTAATTCTTCAGCAAATAAGTACTCACGAATGTAGCACATTATGATCACAGTTTGATTAAATTAGCTCTTTATCATTTTATGATATTTTTAATAGAATTTACCTTAAGTTATACTAGTATACTCATTACATGATTGATTTTGGGCACTGTTCTCAATAACAAATGCATGTTTTGCTTATGTCTATTTTGTTTAGTTTCGTTATACAACTTTTTTTAAAATGAATGTTATTTTTGATCTTATACGCTTTGTTGATATAATCTGCAGTGTCATGCATGAATAGATATTTTACATTTAAATTCATTTTGCATATTTTTGTCGTGACAAATAATGAAAGTCTGAATTTGTGGATCAGGTCTGTGGAAAAAATGAAGAATTCAGCCTAAGCTTCAAGTTAACTATCGTTTTCGATAAATAAATATCTAAATATGAATCCTAATATTATATTGTATTTTTGTGATTGTTTCTGTTTTCTTGACTCCTTGTTCATAACTCTTTTTGTTGTACTCTCGAAAACATTTTAACATTTGGTTTTGATACATTTCTATCTTGCTAAATTAATTATTTATTGAAATAGATTTTCATTCAATGTTTAAAATACAAATTAAAAAAAAAAAATCTGCTAATTGTTTACTTTGCTTGCATGTTGTTTCAGAACAGCCAGACTTTCCTTATATTCTGATGTCTAAAAATTAAATACTGGATTATTTTTACACAATTAACAAAAGTACTTATTACCGATATTTTTCACATCAATTTGTAGCTTAAAATGGTATTGATCAAAGCCTGTGATATTTCAAACGAGGTTCGACCTATGGAGGTTTCAGAACCATGGGTAGATTGTTTATTAGAAGAATACTTTAATCAGGTAAGTTCATAGAATACAAAGTGCCCCCACATGACCCTTTTTATTACTTACCGCTTAATTAGAATAATCCTAGATCCTAGCAATTTGTGCTGCTCTGTCAATGAAATAAAAAAATCATCACAACATTGCATTGTATTTGAATTCCTACATTTGCTCACTAACCTTGCTATCCGAAAGGCACAGTTTTTAGCAATTTTGGATGAGAAAACACTTGAATATCACGCTTACTTCTAAAATTAAAGATGTAGTTTTCGGTTGCCAAGTGACCTGCCCTCATAGGTTGAATCTAGGATTTTTATATTGCACATTAAATGTCTAGAAACTCCCAGCACTACACTTTTGAAAGACTATCAATTATAGCATATTTGAAATGTATGCAGTTATATATAAAATGACCAAATGGGTAACTTGTTTATTTCTGAAATAGATTATGCATTTCTTTATACACACCCCGTATATTTTCTAAAAAAAATGTTATGTACATGTAGAAAGGATCATTCCTAAATGTTCATCTTTCCCCAAAGGAAATAGGGCGCTTATGAATCACATTTGAAGATCTTTGGCCACAAATATTAGCGTTTTAGAGACGTGTGTATTGGCAATATATAGTATCTTGTAAATTGTTTCATCAAAATCTCAATGTTATCTAAGGTAATATAGAAAAACAGCATAATAATCTATAATATTGTCAAAAAGAATACATTAATGTCAACTTATCATGTTTCCTAAATGACTATCATTTACGGGAAAAAAGCAACTTTTTAACAGAAAAGCGTCGGAATTTGCAAATCAATTATGATGTAACAAAAATAATTGTTTCAGTTTCAAATTAAGATCCCTTATATCCAACCCCGTATTTGCAAACGAATACTGAACGAAGCATTATCCGTTATCTAAATTCGTTTTGTTTGATGTTCCTTATTTCGTAATCATTTTCGTACTTTCTGTTTCTCTGTAACTACATTTCCTAGACGTTGAATTTGGCATATTGAATTGTGTTCTTATGTTTTAATTTAATATATAATTAAAGCAATAAAAACAACATAATAAATCAGTCATTAATCTAATATATGCATGAACGCAACCAAGTACGAAATCACATTATTTATCATTTCCTTAATATCGTCGAATTAGCAAAAAATGACATAAGGACGTATTGTATTCTTCCAGGAATACAGACGGTTTCTTGAAATTTGTCTGACTGTCTTTCTTGACAGAATTTCTTTTACTTTTGCATGTTTTTCAAATTTGATATGTTATCGGTATGTATGGCACTCGGTAGATGTCCTTTGTACTGGAAATGGCTTCCTATTTCGATATTTGTGGAAATCAGTAATTCTTTCTTGACTACTTTTGGATTGTGGCTTTCCATATTATTTGATTTCAATGCTGCTGATGAGAGATTACTCCTTAGAACATGTGTACAGCATAACGAAGTTTACTTTTGATGCAACATCAGTATTTTTGTATTTCAGTCTGACCGTGAAAAAAGTGAAGGTTTACCAGTAGCTCCTTTCATGGATAGAGATAAAGTCACTAAACCAACTGCACAAATTGGTTTTATAAAGTTTGTTCTGATACCAATGTTCGAAACATTAGCTAAGGTAATTAAAACATGTTGTCTGAGTGCGTACATATGTAATCTTACAGTGCTGCACATGCACAATTTTGGCACATTTTTTTAGTGCATAAATCATGTAGACTAAAATTAATTTGCCCGATTTTCTGATAGTGAGACAGAATTGAATCATCAGTCTAAAAACAAATAATCAAAAGACAACGGAAACATCTGAAATACACACATAAAAAGACATCGATGACATATACAAGTTAATAAAACAGAGCTAAATTAAAATATGGTTCAGAACAGGTACCAAGGTAGAGTTTGCTTCTCCTATTGTAATATTATGTTTGTTTACGATCCCCCATCTATACGAAAAAGGGATAAAATGGCATTGATGTAGCGTGTTCGACATCTGGAAATTGAATTCCGCTCAAGTCGTTGCTAGGATCCTGTATAATTTTCTATAAGGTGTGAGTGTTTGCAATTGCTGAGGGTCTCATTGTGACTTCAACATGAAGAACAACATTTAAAAACAGTGTTCCATTATCCGAATCTTACATGTTTTTAGGGATTTTTCTTATGTACATTTACTTAATACTCCTTTATTTGTTCATACCCAATTTCAACATTTACTGTGGGTTATGGTGCCAAGGAAATGTTAAAATATTTTCTAGTTTGTATTTAGTTATAATAACGGAATATGTATGATTTTATACCAAACTTACATCACCTAACTATTCGCTACTTAAGGGTCTGTTGTCAATAGTGAACTTGCTTGAAAGAGATAGGTTGCTCGCAAATGAGCTTCTTTAACAAGAGTATGTATATTACCCATAACTTGAAGTCATCACTACAGAAGTTTACGGTCGATATTATGATCTTGTGAGGCGGTATGAGATATCTGTGTCCCAGATAACGTCATATCTTTAACAGTTAACATGTTTTTTCTCCAGTGATTTTACTTTTCTTCTGAGAAAGATATGTTCAACATTGTTTTGCAATTTGTACATCACATATATACATAAACACATCAGTAAATACAATACAATACAAATAACCCATACAAATATATTTCAAAAGGGGACTGCAAGAGCTGAAGCATTATACATAATGTCAACAAGAAGAAATATTTGCACTCAGCTATTGCGAAGAACCTATAACAGCAGTAATTTTTTATTTACAAAACAACTGAGTGAAAAAGGTTAATTTGGAAAATATATCATAACGGTCCATTTATTGTACATATACCAAGCAAACAAATCCACATTGGAAAAATACCTACAAAATGAAATAATTAAATTTGTGAATCGATATAATACTGTTACATCGAGTTAAATTAAATACTTACTCTAATTTTGAAGATATCCCTAAAAAGTGAACAATTTCTGTTGGTCATTATCTATCAGCTTTTTATGCAGCTTCCCATTACTGAACTTCTTAACGTTTTGATTGTATCTGCACCGAGGAGACATAAGTTGTAGAACCGACCATTTTCAGACAGCAGATTTACAGTTACTTTGGTAAACATAAAACATCCATACAAGCACACAGAGGAGTCACTACTAATAACATTACATGGAAAATCGATATGACAAAGGGGTATTTTATTTGCTGGTAATTATTTTACATATTATAGTTCAAAAGAAAATTTATACAAATTATTTTAACAGTTGTTCCCAGTTTTGGATGAGACAATGGTGGAACCATTAAGAACAGCACGTGATCGATATGAAAGTATGAAAGAACAGGTAAATGGCAAACAGAAAGAAAGTGCAGCAGTTGTTTCTCGTAAAAATGATAAGACTGACTGATAAAAGCCATATAGAATGGACAATGAAGTATATTTGCACTGATCCAGTGATTGCATCAACCGCACAAATCATATGTGTTGTTATTAATTTATTTGAATCATTAGTTTTGTTGTTTTTGTTTATTATATTGGCAATAATTGTTGCATAAATATGTTTGATCTTTACAACAAAATACTTCGGCTATTCATATATTAAAAGGGGATTTATTGTACCGGGTAGCATTTAATATTAAACGAGTTTGTAAAGGATTATATCCCACAATATTCATGCAATTACCATTTTATTGTATAGCAAAGCTAAAAACTATGTTGGTAAGGGGGTTAATGACGTTCATTTGGAAATTCATTGTACGCTTACTTTTGGTTGCTTTTCTTGAGGAATATTTTGCTGCTTTACAGTATTCTGTTTATTTTTCATCTCCGTTTTAATATCAAATAAAGAAGTGTCTTAAGGTAGATAGACAGTAATATTTATATCCACGAGATTTTGTTGTAAGTCAGCACAATTGAAGAACCAATCCTGCGTACCCGAAATCTGTAATAAAAACTATGGATCGCCATGCTTGCTTTTCCTAGAATTGAGATCATTTTTGCTCATTTTTAGCCATTTTCACCTAAATTTACATAGAATACACGGGAAATATATGGAGGGGCAATTTTTAGCTGAATAGAAATGAACTTTTCATCCATGGGAATTTAATGTATTTTTTGAAAAGATAGTTTATTATGTAATTTATTTGGTAACAATAAAATAATGTACATGTATATATGTCACCATACTTTTAACGGAGATATTTTACAAAGTTTCCGGATTAAACATTATTTACGGGAAAAGGGAAATTGGCGACAAAGTAAACGAAATATGACGTTTCACATCTTTCATTCAATTATGACGTCACAAAGGAAAAGCCGTCAAATTACTGTTCCGGCCCAAAAATAAAAAAAAACCTACCCCGTATCTAATGCGCGATTGAATTGTGCAGCGCAACAGTGTCTATCTACCTTAAATATTTTAGTGACATTTTTAGATATGATTTTTTTAACTGTTACCTTTGTCTGAATTTAAAGATGTGTGGAAATAGAGAAAAAATGTATCTTTTGACCTAAAACTATCGAAATAACTATATTGACTTTGAACTCTAAATAGCAGTAATGTTACAATTTTGAAAAAGATGACATGTGACTTCAAGATGAAAAACAACAATAAAAGCGTTGTTCCATGCTTTTTTTACCATTTTACCATGTTTTTGAGGAGACTTTGTCTCGTCTCTATTTACTCCACATCCCTTCATTGATTATGCAGAACTGGATATGGACGACACGAAATAAAAAAAATATGAAAAGAAACAAACTTCGTGAGGAAGACATATTTTCCATCTTTTCGTCTTGTCAAATTTTCAACTTTCTGATAATGTTTTTTTATAGTTAAATAGATCAAACATATTTAGTATGAATTTGTTCATTTTACTTTTGTTTAAATGTTAGGTTTTTTTTGTTGCGCACAACTCTGTACTAGTTTTCTTTGTTTCCCATTCTTGTATTCATTAAGAAATTATGTCAGGTTTCAGAAATTGTTTTTAGGCAATTTATTTAAAGAAATGTAGATAAAATCCCTAGATAACATCCGTATGCCTTTTTGGCTTGTTTTTCTTCTTTTATCTGCACATTATTGTACCTGCTACAGTGAGAATTAGTTGAAGTCTGATGTTGGAACCCTCTTTTCGCGAAAAATTCACATAATTATTTTTGTTCTTTTAGTCTTTTCTGTTATTTATTTTAATCATATCACATTTATTCTATTTATTGATAAGTTTGATTTTTTTTTAATTTCCAGTTTTAGCCTAACCATGCATGTTTTATTTATATGATGCTGAATAAGCATCCATGTTCGTGCAATGCGTGCATCATATAGTGTATATTTAAATCTTTGCATTGTACTAAATTGACGCTACGCAAACAGAAAATGAAGAAATCCTCATTGAATGTATGGATCGAAATAATGTTTGTTTATTGGAATGAATTATATTAACGACCACTTATTAAAAAAATCAGTAGTACAATTTTCAGAGTAACGCAGTATCAGTATACTCTGAATTCAAGTTTCGCTGAAGGCAATTTGACTAACAAAGAAAAACTATCATTGTAAAATTCTACAACGGAACACTGTATTCTAAAGCGATACACATCAACATCAAAATAAAGTTAATATAGAAAAATGTAGGCAATAGAAGACCTAAATTGATCAACTGACGAATACTAGCTTTTTCAGCGTCTCTCATGATCTGATAATTGATCGTAAAAGATAATGTAACATGCATCGTCTGTCAAAGATTTTTTTCACCTGGACATAAGATTAAAATTTATACACAAAGATTGTCAAAAAAGGTTTTTTTGTACCCCACAAATCATGATTGATAGATAAGTTAAATTTAAACATCCAATGCAATATTATATATATTAATAAATAATAACAGTGTATATATATAGATAATAATCATAATCGTATAAACAAAAAATGCTTATCCAAAGTTTTCAGTAAGATGTCCAGGTTCGTCGGGCCCCTCAGATGATTATTAAATAATAATTAATATATATATATATAAATATATATATATATATATCTGAAAATTAGCCCAACATTGTTAGATCTGCACATTGGTAGTTCCCTCTCCGGGATTCGAACCATCACTGTTGTGACATCTGTGGCAACACCGCCTGCACTACGTCCAGCGCCCTAGACCACGCGGCTACCTAGGCTATATAAAGCCCAGTATATTCATCAAGCCCAGTATAATGTCTCACGATATTATCCATTGGACAGGTANTACAATGAAGTCAAAGTTTAATTTTAACAACAGCCAAAATGCTCAATAAAAATAACTTCTGGACACCACTTTTGTAAGTTAACCACATTAGATTTGGACCTAAGTTGATAAGTTTGACTTTTTTAATTGTCCTTTAAATTTACAAAATATTAACATTGATTTGAGAAGTCGAATCGATATGAGTTAGCCATCATTTGAATTAAATTCTATTTAGCTTTAATTAACAGATTTCTCAGCAACAATGCCAGTAATGTGCAAAATAGTATAGTTTGTTTATAATGATAATTTAATTTGTAATATAAAACTCAACAAAATCCTGGTAAATTTGAAAATAGGAAAAATGAAACCCAACAAAGGCTTGGTATATGTGCAAAATACAAAAAATACCAAAGTTGCAAATTTGTAATTTTGTACTCTATACAGTCGAATCTTATGAGTTAACCATCATTTGTTTTACATTCTATTTAGCTTCAATTAACAGACTTCTCAGCAACAATGCCTATAATGTGCAAAATAGTGTAGTTTGTTCATAATGATTAATTTATACAAAATACAGACTGCATCTCATCAATGCCTGTAATGTGCAAAATAGTATATTTTGTTTATAATGATAATTTATACAAAATTATTTGTAATATAAAACTCAACAAAATCCTGGTAAATTTGAAAATTGGAGAAATGAAACCTAACAAAGGCTTGGTAAATGCGCAAATACAAAAAATACCCAAGTTGCAAATTTGTAATATGGTACTGTATACAGGCTTGGTACATTTGCACATTTGAAATATAGAACTCAATAAAAGTTCGGTAAATCTGTTTATTTTTTTGTAATATAACACTAAATTTTTGTACATAGGTTACTGAGGATGACAAAGAAAAGAAATGATAACGATTAGAAACTCAGTTATGATGGCACATTATGGACGTGCTTAAATTCAACATTTGTGTTGAAGCTCATCAAAGATTGGTGATATATTTGTGAAATGAAGAAAGAAAAGAATTGATTTTCCTGAACTAATACGGGAATCAATTGAATATAATTACTGTTAAACATTTAAAAGCTTTCACAGTGTATACCTGATACAAAAACACTTTTTCATTGTATTTAAGAAGTGGAAAAGGTGGAATGGTAGTGCTATCATTTGTTATAAAATGAACTCTTAACTCTGTGACAAGCTGTTGCTTACTAATTTAACATGACGTTTTACTACAAGTTCTGTTTTACATTGCATTTCACAACAGAAGTGAAAAAAAAATTTAGGTACAGAAGAAACAATATTTTTACTAAAGTATGATGAATGGATATTTATTTGTATATAGTATTGAAAAGTAAGTGAGAACCGAACCGTCCGTCTGAAAAGAACAATCCAAGCTTTTAATTGAAAATTCATAATATATTCAAAACATTTGGGAAATTCCCATATTTATCAGAAAAATGATACACTTAACCCACACTGTCTGTAACATTTTATGACGATTCTCTGTATAAATTTTATACCGTAGAAAGACTTTCCCTTCAAAATATAATAACAACAAAATAAGACAAGTACTGAAAAATAAAGGAAAAACACTTCAAATCCTCAAAAAGTATGTATCAAGGGACCATTTATTTTCTACTTTGACATCTAATGGCGAAACTTTTATGACATAATACTGAAATGCTGATTGTGACTCATGATACGTGAACATTAAGATCTTAGTATAAATGCAAATTATAACTTCTTTTACACCCTGTGCAAGTTGCTATTATTAATTTCGATTTATATACCTAAACACAGTATCACCCGACACTTAATTTTCCAGATGGTGTCAAATATACGCTGAAGTACTCTCTTTCGCGATCAGTAAGACCAAAATACTATGCAGCGTTTGGTTTACTCCTCCTGGTTTCCGTTTTTTCCGAAACAACTGATTCTAACTGTGCCATTGAAATGGAGGATTGTCGAAATGGCTTTATACCAAAAAGGAATAAATCCAACATAAACTGTTTTCAATACCATTGTATTCTTAATATCATTTAAAATAATGTGAGCTTTAAGCCAAGTTGAAAAAAGAGAAAGTTTTTTGTTCGATACGATTAGCTAAACAACATGAAAAACAAACTAACAAGTTCATATTTCTCTGTTCCATGTCAATATTGTTCTGATATTGTTTGAAATTAAACTTGGTGATATATACATGATATTGGATAAACAACTACCCAACTTATCCAATTCCTGTGTTCTCTTTTTCGGAATCAGAGACTTTCCCCATAACTCTAGAATCATATACAGTATACCACACGCTGAGACATTACATACGGGTTACATTTTTTTTTACACGTTTATAATTTTGATAACAAATACTGAACCCGACTTTAGAATTTCATTTAACTAAAGCTATCAGAATGTTATTCAATGAATGAAAAATGTTAACAGCAGATGTTCACTATTTTTACAACTATATTCAGTATTGTGTTGTGAATTCCGTCCTCCCCCTTATTATGACCTGAAAAGCATTGAATTGTTAAATGTTTGTAAATTTTTATTAATAAGCTTTTTGCATAAATCAATAGCGTTCTGTCTCAGTGTCAGCATTTCATACCAAATTCATATTCATCATCTGTTGCTGATAGAAACTCTCTCCAAATGTACTTGTGTGTCGCTGCTACAGTAAATATACTGTTAGTTTTATCTTATTCAGATTGTTGATACTTTATATTGTAAAATTCTGTTTTATCCGCTTGCTTTAGTATTAACAAGTCATCTTATATCCAGTAAGGCTTGTTAGCCGTCTGGTAGTGTTAAGTAATATATAATGTTGGCAGCATTTTATCTCTTTCGTGCAGCCAGTCTTGTTTGTCGAATGGAGCTTGTTTTATAAACATATATATTGGAGATTACATTAATTAAGTTCAGCCTTGAGAGAAAACCTTTTCAACAGCTTTTCGCTTCAGTGCAGACAAAAATCATTTTGAAAAAGTAAAATAACGTATGTCAAAAAAGCAGGAAACGATTGCTTAAAGGCCAAAAGCTGAGGTCTAATGTAACCATTTGGCTTGGCCAAGATTCTAGGCAAAAGTGTGAAATCACAGATTTATAATCTCACATCTCTTTAGTTTGGAACAAATACATTAAAATGCATTCTTAATCGTGTCTCAAGGACAATATATTTTTGTGCTTCATGTTTCCAAGGATAATTTTGTTGAAAGTGAAAAAATGGCCGTAATTTAAAAAACATTGCAAAAAAGACCTCATTTTCTTTTTTATAAAACAGGAAAGAGGGAGGGGAGGTTTTAGGTTTAATCCTATCGGTAGCTTCTGTTGGTGTCGTACCAAGTCTGGCTATACTGAGAACTATCGTTATGTACGTTTTTCTGTCGTCTCCATATGTGTTTTACTATTGCAGTTCCCATGTGATAATAATTTTCGGCCATTGTCAGTTTTTACTGTACTATTATCATTTCTCTATAATTGAGAAAATGGCATACACGATTAGTATTTTGGCAATATGCTGCGGAATAATGAAAAGTCCCTGATTGCAAGATGTATTTTTCCCTTGATAAACAATGTGTACAGTTCGGCATTTATAAGTAATTCGTGATTGATTCGACGCTTGTGAAAAGCCTGTAAATTAAAAATTCGGAGACTTGTCTGTAAGCATGGGACGTTATTTCTAGGAAATATATTTAAGATTACTATGTTGGAATGAATTTAAAAACCATTTCGATTGATTATATAGTGCGGAAATTTCAACATTTGTAAAAAGATATCGCATGTAAAACGAACAATCGTTGTGCAAAGTGCAATTCTTGAACGATAAGACGACGTCTACTTTTTAAAAACAAACCATTGAAAAGTCACAAATAGACTTTGATGATAATGGTACAGTAAAAACCCAGAATTTTATTTATGAAATGCCCGTTCCAAGTCGGGAATATGACGGCTTGCCAAAAATGTTGGATTGTGTTTCCCTGATTCTGTCGTATGTTATACGGATTTTCCTTACTGGTCTCTGCCTTTGATCGATTCGGTATTTTCCTAGATTACCTCGTCATAAGTTGAAAAAGACAAAGGAATTCTGATTTTGATTGGTCATTCATGCTCAAATATTGCTAATGTTATATTCTACGCAGTATCCTTATGAAAATCTTTCAACACGACAGACGGCAATCAAATTTAACTGTAGTCGAGTTATATAAGCACAAGTAATAATGCAAGGCAGGAAATGGTCATTTTACAAGGGATGCAGTTAGTGTTTTTGAAGGTGATGAAGGTATTAATACTATATGATATTAATTAAAACAATAAATTGTTCTTCATGAAAATGAAGGACTCTAACTTTTGATTGAAAGTGGAAAAAACAAACAGAACCAGAGAGAAGAAAATAGTATAATTAATAAAACTAGGATGTCAATCGCTCGGGCCAATTCCGATGACAGCAGTCGGCATTATACCGGAAACAGAATCAGAATTATTTGTTTCGCCGTATCTTCTGAAAAGATCATGCTCTTCCACCTACAATAACATCCTTCGAAAATTTATCACCGCAAAGATCGATTGTTATACAGATGGAACGATTGGTATTTCTTTAATCTCTATCGAGATTCACATTTACTTATCGGCATAAAACATTTTTTTACCCACTGCTAAGAGAGAAACAACGATAGTAGAAAAGCGGAGGAATGAAAGGTGTAGTAATTACAAATGTTCAGAGACCAGTCAATACGAAAAAACAGAAAAGCAAAGACATCAGCTTTAAAACGCCGAAATATAAACACAAAACATTCAACATTTAGGCACTTATAGTGTGGCCTCGAGAGTATTTTCAGGTACGTCCTCCTGAGGTATAAGCATTACATATCACATACGGTACCCATCCCACTACTGTCAGCGAGTCAATCTCACCAGGTGCTCCGGACGGGTATGCATGTCCGGCACCATATAAGGCATTAGCCAAAGTGCCGTCAACGAGTCATTCCAAGATCATGTCAAAATGGGTTATGAAGACGTGAAATCTTGATCAAAATGTCTTTTTTCATTTGGGACATCGACACATCATATCTCTCATATCATAGTGACAGCCATCGAAAGTCTTGCGGAATNAAAGTCCAAAGACAGGGCAAAAACGAGAACACAGAAAAGAATGACGTTAGACACAAAAACAATGACGCCAGACAGACACAAAGCACAGAACCAGAAACCACAACATTCAGAACAAAGGCACTCACAGTGTGAACTCCAGTGAAACTGAGAGTGACATCAGGTGCTCCGGATGAACAAACATCTGTCTACAGTGCTTTGCTGTATCACAAAAATCTCTGTATAATCTACATGCTCGACAGTAAGTAACTTCTCCGAAATGTATATTCCATACGCTTGATGGCAGGTATATTGTTGCTAAGAAAGGGAAATTTCACAACCGGGGAGAAAAAAAAATCATCTCACCACTAATGTAGGTATCAAAGGATGCATTTTTTTTATCTATTCAGAAGATATATATAGGGCGAAAGAAATGATTCTGTTTCCATTCCGTTGCGAATTAATTTCAATCAACGTCGGATTTTCATAAACCATACTAATTCTTTTCTTTATATTTACGAAAGCATACGGAGTAAATGAACACGAGACCATAACACATATGTTAAATCCAACAGCAATACTTTTAATGAGCTGTATGGCCATTTCGGAAATTAATATCTCATCAGCGCTAGAACCCAAACAAAGGAAATCAATAACTTCAAAAATGTTTTAAATGCTTAAATCAAACGAAATACGAATTATCAGTTATATCAAATATAGCTGATGTCTGTTTTTGCTTTTCCAAATGACAGTTAACCCCTCCCCTTTTCATGAACTACAAACTACTATTTTATTTAATATCATATTCGATTAACACCCTTTGGACCTTTTAGTAAACATTGACTGCTTTCTTCAAAACATAGCTTTTATACCTGTTCTGTCCTCACATCATCAATGCTTGTACTTGTATCATTTGTTCAGGTTAGTACCTGCTTTCGCGTTGTAATGCTTTCTACAACTATTTAGCGCGGCATATATCTTTAATAATATTTAAGCATGAATGAATCCGAAAATATGTCCCATCAAAGTTGGATTACATTGTCTTTGTTAACGTATGGCATTACGAGGTAATCCCAGAAATGTACCGATCCAATTTTAACAGACACAAAGCGAATTAACAGCAAAATATAATACCTTTGGAATATAAAACATAATATTGTTAAAAATGTAATTTTCCTACATCTTCCATTGTCAGAATGACAAATGTGTTGATGTTTAAAAAGCATCTGCATCTAAGATTTAATGACCTGCTTTGTTCGCACCTACTTACACTTGACTTGTAAGTCATACCCCGTGAAACTTGAGAAGCTCAATTTGATTTTATAATAAAGACTATCGTAAAATATGCAACCCATGAACCAATGAAAGCAATAGTGAATAAAAGGATATGGAGTAAATGCACATGAGACAAAGTATCTACAAATACATGGTAAAAAACAAGCAAAGGAACAACGCTTTTATTGTTGTTCTTCATCTTGAAGTCACCATGAGGCCTTCAACAATGAGCTTTGCTCATACCTCATAGTAAGTTCAAGACGGCCCCTGGCACCGGTTTAAGCGGAATTCTTTTCTAATTGTCGAGCAACGCTTCATGTCTTTCTTGGTCATGGGTGCGGGATTGTCAACAAACATCAATTAAACTGGCAAAGTGCTCTTACAATCACTGTCATCCTTTGCCCGACAAAAGCACTAGTGTCTTAAGCTAGTGGACAACTACAACATATAGACAAACACAGGGCACTCATCAAGTCGAATGTAAGAAAACTTGGCGTTATAAAATAGTGAGATGTGGGCACTTAAAACAGGTGGTCTGGATTACATTTCGAAAATTACAAAAATAATTGCCAAAATTTGAAAGTATCAATAGTATATCCATATGAGAAATTCTCTCACGCACAAGTACACCATAACTGAAAAATATAGAGAGCATACATCTCTCGCACGGGGAATCGTTTTACGGACTCCACACTGCAGGAGAGACAAACTCCAGTCGTAAATGGTGAATAAAAGGATATGGAGTAAATGCACATGAGACAGAGTCTCTACAAATACATGGTAAAAAACAAGCAAAGGAACAACNCTTTTATTGTTGTTCTTCATCTTGAAGTCACCATGAGGCCTTCAACAATGAGCTTTGCTCATACCTCATGGTCTCTAATAATACCTCATTTTAATTAGAACTGGAATCAACATTTCACTGTCTTACGACCTTTAAAATGCAATTGCTGTTGAGTTGCTGCCAGACACTGCCGCATTGGAAGTATGGCTGTACTAAGCCGGGACTATTGCGGTCGACAATGTTTCTGTGGTTTTCCCACCTGCTTTGTTTTTTGAATTATTTTTTTTTGCTTCTGACAGTTTTGTTCGGCAATTTTGTTATTGTCCCATACAAGACATGAAAAAGAAGTCACTAGTGTATAAACCTTTATATTTTTTCAAGTGCGATACATTTATTCACCAAGATGCATAAGGTCCATTAACGTCTTATTCAATTTCAAAACTGATATCCAAATATGTCCCGGCATGTCGAGAAGTATTACATTTAACCATCTAAATCTTTAGTGAAATGTCGAATTTTTTAACTTCTTTCCATTTTTGTCTCTCCCTTGTTAATTTCTAACTGTTAATCAATCTGAGATAACCATTTACATGGTTATGTCCAACTCCTGTAGCAACGCTTAGTAAAAACGCCATAATGTTTATACCTGTATGCCTTTCAAAAGCAATTGCAATTGAGTTGCTACCGGACACTACTGCAATAGAAGAGGAGGATTGGCATACCATAAAACCGGTTTAACCCACCATTGCGGTCGACAATTTTTCTGGTGTTTCCACGTGATTTGTTTTTGTCTCATGGACTTCGACCCTTAACAACTCTTTTCGGTAATTTTGTTATTACCCCCATTGCTGTGCCAAAAGTTTACCAAAGAAACCAGTCAAAATGGAAAATAACAGGAACGTTTCAGGCTATTAATAGACATTATTCGTGGATAATAGAATACGAATAAAGTAAAGGTTCAGCTATTTTATTGGATAAGAAATAAATTCTAACAGATAAGTACTAGATGAAGGTCTTGATCAACCGAAGCATTTTGAAATACATTTGGTATTTGCTTACAGATACTATTACATCGGCGAAAATCCGATATTTCGGTTAATTTGGGTTGTGTTTACGACATTTCGCCGACCTATGTGTCACTTGGCAGAAAAAGTATCCATTAACGTTACTTAAAATCAAAGAACTCAAGACCTAAAAGTGACTCTTAAAACAGGTTTAATAGACTTTGAAATTAGCTACAGATTTAAAGTTTTAAGTAGTCCAAATAGATTGAAATGATGTATATAGAAGACTTGAAACAGGCTTTCAAAAAGAAACCCCGATATACACACATTAAACACGTCATACGACCCCCATAGAACATTCTATATGACCAACCACACATCAAGTTATATGATACGAAATGCATACAAAATTCAAACTAAATTTGCTTGTTCATAGAAATCAATTTATTAAGTCACCTGATGTCACTCCCGATTTTCATGTGAGTTCATGTTCTTATGTGGAACTTCGATATTTTTACTCAAGCGCAAGGGGCGCTTGAGTTATCTATTACGATGCTAAATTCGTTCGTGCCAAATATTTGATTTTCAAATTTTGCAGTTCGCTAAATACATGGTTGGACGTCAATCTTTTGGTGAGTGTTCATCTGTAGTTCACATTTCTATATACATTTGAATGTCACATTTTACGAACTATTTCTATTTGCGGACTTAAATCAGTATGTAATTGGACATTTTGATATGATTCCGGAGAAAAATTGTAGGTTTTCCGAATATATTCTTTTATTGTTATATATACCAGTTCCGGTTGAGCTTATAAACAGCAGTACCTACAACAAACATGAAACCAGTTATTTATTTGACAGCAGCATACAGAATGAGACCTATCTACGGTAGCGCTTATCTATTTGTAGTATTTTTCCGCAGATTTTCACTGAAGCGTAAAAAAATCAAACAGGGAGAATGCAAACCGTGACGCAAACCAAGGATTTATCGCATTACCCAAGTCAATCAAAGGTCCTGTTTTTGTGGTGTCGTGTTTTCGTTGATTTCTCGTAACACGAAATATTGTGTCTAGACTTTTTATTTACAAGAAGTTTTGGTTTTTACTTAAGAACCCTTTTCAAGAATCCTTGTCGTTTCGTGCCGAATTCCGTTCGCACCATGAGTTGTTTCGAATTATTAAAAAAATGCAGATGAAAGAATATTTTTCATGCTTAATTACATGTCTCTGTTGTAAATAATTTTTAAACTATTACATTTAAAATTCTCAACAGGTTCGGGATAATCCGAGTTGGGATAATTGTAGATTATTACATGTCATTTTCCATATCAGCCCTGGTATATTAGGCTGTGACTCCCATATCAAGCCCGAAGGCGTAGCCCTGATGGCTGATATGGGTAATAGATCATCTATTTATCGCATTTTCTAAAATTTATAAACATGTAAACATTTCAAATCTAAATTTAATGTAAAACAATAGTTTTACAAATTCAACAAATTAATACCACTGAAAACAACAATATTTTGGAAGACTTGTTTAGAAAAAATTATAGACATAAGAGATAATTGTATCTCATACTAAGATTTGTTGAAGTTAACTTTTTGTTTAATGAGTTTACATAGCGACGTGCCTATGTACTGATGTTTGACTCATATTTACGACTGTAAATGAAGGGTGACGTCCAAAAGCTGACATACAATACATTTATCTCTATGCTTATGCAGCAACGTACACAAAATTGTCACCATTGACATATTTAGTAGTTGCCAATCTGTATCTCTCTATCACTGCTTCTTATTGCATCTTTTGGTTTTGTTCCTATCACCCATAATAGTAACATTTTGTGCTAGAATAAAGATCAGTAACTTGTCAAAATGGCCATTGCCAATGCAAAAATTAGATTCATATAAATCAATGAAAAAATTGACTTAAACTCAGCTTGAGTATTCTGACTTTTGTCAGAGTATACTTGTTTGTATTTCAAACTATGGGTGGCTTAGTTCTGAATGTCGTCTTTTAATTTCCGTGCATTGTCCTCGTTATGTCTTTGTTTTCCCTCTTGCCGTTTTTGCCATATCTTTGGGCTTTGATTTTTTGTGAACATCACTTCCCGTGTTCCTCCGGTATTCTACTGCCGGTATTTGAGATACAAACAGTTATCTTTCTTTGAATGCAATGCATTGCTTGCTCAACCACTGTTACAACTGCTAGTACAGACGTCATTATTTGAGATATTGTTACAATACGTAAAATATCATGAAAAGTAAAAAGAAATGGAAATATTTTTCTGGCAAAACAAATGGAGACAACAGAGCAAAACACTATCAAAATATGACCACCCCCTCAACAACTAGAGATTTCACAAAGTGATCTGAAAGTGAAGTACAGTTTTCTACGGAAGAGTCATCCGTCCACTGCCGATATAAAGCGAGATCAAGAAGGCCTCTAGCGTGCACTTAAGCGGTATTCTTGACAAAAATTATATCAAGGTCACTCCCTTGCTCCCCA